>JACGTP010000016.1:662706-710039 GCA_023678845.1 Mischocyttarus mexicanus | reverse complement strand
CCTCCCCCACTTACGGTTCTATCTATCCTTCCATCTCTGTTTTTCACGTTGCACTCGTTTCACCGCGAACCCACCTCACCCTCCACTACCTCTCTTCTACTTCTACTCCTACTCCGCCCCTACAACCATCCCTTCTTTTTTTACTCTTC
The DNA here is from genome assembly GCA_023678845.1 of Mischocyttarus mexicanus. NCBI lineage: Eukaryota > Metazoa > Arthropoda > Insecta > Hymenoptera > Vespidae > Mischocyttarus > Mischocyttarus mexicanus. The sequence goes on along the minus strand of JACGTP010000016.1, from coordinate 709,890 downwards.
TTCTTCTTCTTCCTTTCTCCCACGTAGTAACGGTCGTTATACCGCCCTTCTCGAAAAGCCACCCTCTCTACACCACCCCATCCCTGAACTCCTTGACGTTTCACCGTGACACGCACCGACACGGGGTGTGCTTTTAAACTTACTATATTCTACGAATCGCGGACCGAACTACTTCTTCTTTTTTAGGGAGGTGAGGAGGTTTCTTTTTTTCTTGCTTTTTTGATTTTTTACTTCTTTTTTCTGTTCGGTTAAAAAATAAAATCGAACGAAATTGCGTGGCACGTTTCTTTTTCTTTTTTTAATTGATTTTACATTCACGAATTATTATTTAATATTGCGGTAATTTATTATAATAATAAAAAGGTAAGATTAATTAATGAATTAATCATTCGAATAAAAAAAGAAAAAAAATTTCTTTTGACGGTTCGTGAAAGGGGGGATAAAAAAGTGAAAAAAGAAAACAAGGAGAGGAAATACCGGAAAGAAAATATTTAATAGAGGTGTGTATACGATAAAAAAAAGGGGTTAAAAACAGGATGAGAAATCTTTCTTGGGTACCTTTTAAAAAAAAGGGTGAATAAGAGAAAGAGTAAGAGAGAGAATATCAGTGAATTCGAAGGTTGTAAGGTATGATATATATAGTAGTAGTATATTGTATACTTCCACAAATTTATCATGGTGATAGTCATGGTGGTGATGGTGGTGATGGTGGTGGTGGTGGGTAAGCAAAAGGCAGGCTACGTTATGAGTGTGTTCATATTTCCTGTGTTGCTACTACCACCACTACCACCACCTCCTCCACCTCCTTTTCCTTCCCTTATCTCTTCTTCTTCTTCTTCTTCTCTCTACCCCTCTTAGGGCCCTTTTGTTCGCACTCTTTCGACTGTTAATACCGCGAAATTAACTCCGGGTAGTAGGAACGCGAGTTTAAGAACTCCTACTAAAAGTATATAACAATAACACATACTATTACGCATACACACACACAAATTCATACAAATTCATAGAAATGTATAACACATAAAAGCATAGAAAACGATATACGTGCATAGAAATACTCTTGAACATAAAATTAAAACAACACAAATATACACATGTATATATTGTCAAGCATGAAATGGAGCAAAAAATGCACACAATTTAATTGAAATTTGCTCCATTTCGTACTTGACAACCAAATATATAGACAAATCTATACACATTTGTATAAATGTGTACGAGTAATTACTACGACATCGAAATAGAGGGAAAAGTGGAGGAGGGAGGGAAGGGGAGAAGGTATTGTGCTCTAAGGATGGTATTATTTTAACATTATCAGTTTGCCGGGCGAGCTTAATTAATTTATTTATGAACCCCGTACCCCCTTGTTTTAGAGAGTTGAGTAGTAGATGGATGATGAAAGATGAAAAGAGATGGAAGTACTGGTAAGAAGGGATGGGATGGGAGGTGGGAGAGGTTGTGAGGAAAGAGGGATTGAATAAAGGGGGTAAAGTTAAAAGAGAAGAGAAGAAAGAGTGAATATCGCTACTCGGCAGGGTTTGTCTCTCGATGTTAACTTCCTCGTCGTGTTCAATCCCTTGTCGTTTTGTGGTAGTCGTCGTAGTAGTCTTCGTCGTAGTCGTCGGTAGTAGTCGTCGAGGTTGTGGGTTCCTGGGGTTTCGCCAAAGCGCAAAGGACACAGACCCTAATAACACTTTCTCCTTTATTGCGTGGGCTCGTTTTATCGTCGACGAAAGAAACTCCGAGTGGTTCCGAGTTTGAGTGCTTCCAAAAAGAAAAAAGAAGAAAGATATAAGTTGAGTAGGGAGAAAAGTAAAGAAGAAGATGAAGATCACGAAGAAGAAGATGAAGAAGAAGAAGAAGAGGAGGAAGAAGAGGAAGTTGAAGATAGGAAGAAAGAGAGAGAAAGAGAGAGCAATGGGCCGAACCAAGGGCGACGACTCAAGGGTTGTATCTGCGATAAGAAAACGGTGTGTGGGGTGAGCGAGTAAAGGGAAAGAGGAAGGGGGGTTAGTAGCCACTTCGTAATGAGAGCTACTCGATTAAGAACATCGGCACGATACTAAAAAGCCACTCTTAACCACTAATTTAGCTTCTTTTTTTTTTTATTCTTTACGTTGGAAATCATTTTATACTCTTTACCTTCTTTTTATTATTATTATTGTTATTGTTATTATTATCTTGTTATTTTTGTATATGATCGATTAATTTTTCGAAATTTTATTTCACGTACGTACGTTTTTCTACACTTCATTATTTTGCATTATTAAAAAAGGAATTATTGTTGGATTAATAAAAAAAAATACTAATTGTTTATTTTATTTTGGTAACAAATTGTTCTATTTATAATAATTAATTAAATATCATTTTATAGACACAATTATTGAATTTTAAGTGACAAAGAGTGACATTAAAATAAAATAATTTATAAAAATTATAACAAATCAAACTGGAGTATCTGGGCATTAAAAAGTTCGATATTTGATTGATACTAAATATGATTGAAGAATTTTCTATTCGTCGTACTGTAAAATAAAAACAATTGGATAACGGTATGATAATCTGGAGAATAAAATAATGGAAATAGTTGATAAAAACCTTTTAGGTGTATTGTACCCTAACGTTCGTTTACTCGGTAATAAATCAAACGTGATTTCCTACTGGAAAGGAAGGAAGGAAGGTCCACCTTGGTGGATCCACCTCAGTAAGTTTTTCTACTATCATTTGCATAGGTTAAATAAAAGTAAGATAGAAAAAGATAGAAATAGCGAATCTGTGACCCTCTTTCCTTAATAAACGACAAGGTACCGGTCAGTTGTCCAGCTTCGGGATCACCTGTCCCACGATTATCCTGGGTCAAGACTAGGAAAAAGGGGATCTTCTTATGGGATCCTATAGTCAGCCCTTCGATACTACTAACGTTCCCTATTCTTTCTCCTGGACATTCGAGTTTGCGATAAATTAATGGTTTTTCTTACTGGGACGGTTCCTTCCTTCCCACCCTTCAAAAATTTCTTTTTATTTCTTTGGTCAGGCGTTGTACGCTCTCACGTGAAAATTCAAATAAGCAAAACTGTTTCTAAATTATTTATGCTCAACCCTGGTACCCAAATACCGGCCTTTGTATACAGTCACCTGATCCAATCTTCTAGATTTCTTTTTTTTTTTAAATTAAATTATATAGATTTAAAAGTAAAATATATGTTTTTCTATTTGTACGTTCTCGTGTTGGCAAATATTAAGAGAAAAATAGTTTAAAGATATTTTAAAGTTAGAGACTATATTGAACATTTATCAAACTGTTCCTTTTGACAATGACTATAATGTGGACAATAAGAAGATCGTATTGGTGTACGCTAACGTTAATGATTCTGAATCATTCTTCAAAGTTTTTCCAATCGGTTAAGAAAGAATGGAAAAATAGGATAAGGGGATGGGATAGGGTGGGCAAGGAGAAGGGTCAGTTGAAATTTTTGGATGGTGTAAAGAAGAGAAGGTAACACGTTGCTGTTGCTAATGGTCTTACATCAAACACCAGACTGACCGTTTTCAATTTAAACGTAAACTCGGTAAGCGAAAATTTTGCCCTTTTTATTTCTATCCGACGTTTCATCAATCTCCCCGTGAAATAATTTTCCTTTCCTCTGTGTAAACAGCTTTATTGACGGGTTCCAGTAAATGCGTTAGAATCACAAGTATGAAAAAAAAGAGATAAAGAATGAACGAGTGAGTGAGAGAGAAGAAAAATTAAACGAAAAATGTAGCGGAGTTTGGTTCGCAGATGCCAAACGCAGCTGAATAATTTTTCTTTAAGGATCGTTCAATCTCCTCTTTCCTCCTTCTTCTCTTAGAAACGATTAGCGTTCAAACGAGCCGAGAGTTAACGTGATTCTTGAAGAAAAAAATAAAAAGAAACGATAGAAACTACTTACAAAGTTGAAACTAACTCGTGCGTATCTTAAGAGACTCTTTTGAGATATCTAAAAAAGGTGGGACGCGTGCACGCGAGCACGCGTGTCTTTCGATAAGACAGAGTCCGGACAGACGGACGGACAGACGGACCCGGTGCACGTGCCGGATCGTTTCGTTTGATGCACATGGACTGTGATTAAGTTATCGGTACCGGTTCTGCTTGAAAAAGCATCTGGATATTACGATTTATTACCTTTATAACTATTCGTAAAGAAAGAAAAAGAAAAATACTGAAAAATATTTTACTTCTGATAGGATAAGTACGATGATTAAAAAAAAATTAAAGAATTAACAAGAGTAATTTTTATTATTTAATTTATGTAATTTATGTAATAAGTGTATATAAATAATAATTTAAATTTTAAACAAATTTAAATACTTGGTAAAATATAAATAAAATTTCAATTATAATTTTACACTAAATTGAAATATTATAATCAATTATTATACTCTTTACTCTTTAATCCACTCGTATAACATTGAACCAACAACGAGAAAAATAACCATAAGAAAGGAATTTAAAAAAATGAAAATATTTCTAATCCACGATAATGCAACGTAAAATCGAAGAAATGACAGGACTGGGAGGCTGAGAGAAGTTTAACAAAAAAATAAAAATAGAAATAAGTTAACAAAGACGGTAGTGTATCGACGTAGTTGGAACGTTAAGAGGGAGAGTAAAAATAAAATAAAATAAAAAAATATAAGAAGGAAACTACAAAAAAAAAAAGAAGAAATCCGTGACATTTGAAAAGGAAAAAAATCCCTAGATCCCCGAGCTCATTAAGTAATTCATCTGGTGGAAGGTGGGAGTGGGGGTCTCTCGTGATAGGAAGCGTACTCGTAGCACGCGTTGAGACGAAGAAGAAATCAGTGTGTGTGAGAGAGAGAGATTGTCGAGTGGTCGAGTACAGAGAGGGTAGTTGTGTGATATTTGTGGTTGTGTTGGTGGTGATGGTGGTGGTGAAGGAGACGAAAGGGAACAAGAGAGAAAGAGAGAGAGAGAGAAAGAGAGAGAGAGAGAGAGACGCGTTTCCCCTCGATTGACGCGAATATACGCGCTAATGTTGGCCCGTCTGACATATGGCCGCCACTGATTGCACGTCCGTGGTTTCACTTTCAACCACTACCGGCGCGTCACCACGACTGCGTCTCGGTAATTACCCACCCTGCCAACACCACCCTCTCTTTCTCACTCTCTCTCATTCTCACTCTCACTCTCTCTGTCTCTCTGTCTCTCTTTGTGTCGAGTTAAATCCCCTTTGCACCGTGTTTCCGTGTATGAACTAGTATCTTCTTTCTTCTTTCACTCAAATCTCTTCAAAGTTCAGTTACTAATGATTTTAATATACAAAAAAGAAAGGCTAGTTTCTTTTTTTTTATATATATACTTTTATCATATTTATTATTATTTATTATTATTTATTTATTATTTTTATATTATTTGTGTAATTATAATCTTTTCAATGTTCAGTTAATAATGATTTTGGTAATAATAAGAGTGCTATTATTTTTTATTATTTCTTATATTTATAATAATAATGTTGAAGAATAAGTTACTTCATCATTTTGTTATTTTATAGATTCACTTACTTTAAGAACCTTTTATTTTCATTAGAACCTTTGTTAACGATTAAACGAGTTCATGAATTAAGAAAAGTTTATATACTTTTTAAATAAAATTATTTATATTTTATGTATTAATGATAGGGATTGTACCAATTGTATTATTCAATTTAATATTGTTGATATTTAAATAATTATGAATATAAATACGAGAAATTTTATCTAACGTTTTGTCAAGAAGCGTTAGGAAAAAAATAAAGAAAAAAAGAGAAAGAAAATGTTGTAATGCCGTTTGATGGTAAAAAAAAAAGAAAGAAAAATAGAATGAAAGAAAGGAAAGAAGGAGGGAGGAAGGAATTGGAAGAAGGGTGATAGGGGGCACCTATGGTGGTACAAGCAGAAAAGAAAGAAAGGTATTACGTAAGGGTCCCGCCCGGCGCCCCCTGGGGTTTCCATTGTCGAGGATACACTGATTAAAACCCCATTCCTCGGTTTCTCGGTTGTAGTAGTTCTCTCTCTTTCTCTCTCAGTCTCCTAAAAGCCCACCACCAACCAGCCACCGGGTTCGAATTCAACGCTTTTTTTTTTTATTCTTCTTCACTATCACTCTTTCTATTTCTCTTTCTCACTTTTACTTTTTGAAAAGGATACCACACCATACTCACGCGAGATAGAAACGAGTGTATCGCGCAAATTTACCGGCAAAGATCAAAATCTCGAACAACAAAATAATACAAAGACATAAATGCATCCATCCGAATAGTAATTGGTTATATCATCGCATACACACATGACATATACGATATACATGAGTCGTTCACTGATCACAAATTGATTAATATCATAAAACAATATAAATATAATAAGTTATTATAATTATTTTAATAAGTTATATAATAAGTTGAGAGAAATGCAATGAAATAATGTATAATTGCACTTTTTAAATTCACTTTTTATTACTTGTTTATCATTCGTTGTATGCCAGTGCATTTAAGTTGCATCATTGCAACGATTAACAATTAGATTTTAATTTACAATTATCCTAGATATAGTAAATTTTTGTTTTTGATTTACCCAACAACCGATCAATAACAACAACAACAACAACGATGCATTAGATGCATTTGAAAGTGTAATGATTGAACGTAAGAGGAAATGATCGACAGGCATCATCATCGATAGTTACCGATCACTTTTTTGATCCTCGAAAATAGGAGATGACTTTTCAAGGTCGAAAAGTTGGTATTGGAAGTTATACGTTAAGTATAAAACGATAATAAATCGCCATTAGTCATTGGACTGGATCGTTAAGGGCTGACGCCTTTACCAGCGTTTATCTGCATACTCTCTTTCCTCTCACGAAGAAGAAGAAAGAAGAAGAATAAGAAAGAAAGAAGAAAGATGCGCTTCGTCGAAAGGCGCACTGTAATTTGCATCTGGATTAAATTCCGCCTTCCATGGGTTAGGTTTGGTTGTATATGCCTACGTACGTGTACGTGTATGTGTGTATGTTTGTGTGTGTGTGTGTTCGTAACACCTTGGATGCATCTTCGAAGAAGAAAGAAACGACGAACATCGATTCGCAACTCGGCCTTTTCTTGACTCCTCTCGTCATTAGCTCATGCACATCGGCTCGTTCAAACTCATGCGTTACTCGTTAACGCTCAGAACTCTTCTCTTCTCAACTCCGATGTACGTGTGATGAGTATTGCCTCTTCTTCTTCTTCTTCTTCTTCTTCTTTTTCGATCTTGAAAAGATCGAGGTCCAGGGTTCTATCGATTGGTTCAAGCCACATCGCGATAAAGGGCATGTGCGAACTTCCAACGAGAAGTATTAACGATCCGTCCTAAGATTGACGCTAATGCCCACCCTTTCCCACCTCCTTCTCCCTTTCCACCACTTCCAAAGGGATCCACTCTTCTTCTTCTTATTCTTCTTCTTCTTTTTATTTTTGTATTCTTCTTCTTTCATCACCACTCTTGTTACTTTTCTTTAACCTCTACTTATTTTTATTTCTATTGTGTACCATTTTTGTTTACGAATATTGACGTTGCAAATGTGCATACGTAGAAATTTAAGAATTTGTTTTAAATTTTTAATGCACGTTTCTTTCTGTAAACAATTTGTAATATTAGGAAATTTTATAAAACCAGATGTATTCGTGTTGGATAGAAATTTTTTAAGTATCGTTGTTTATACAATACGGTAGAAATGTTGGCAAGATTTTATTTGTTTAGATAAATATTTATAATGATAATTAATTTACCGCGTATAGATTAAATGATTATTATTTTGAAGGACGAATGCATTCATAGAATGGATAATATTGTTTACGAAAGACCAGTCTCGTCGTGATTGCAATTCGATCTTATTTAAACGGATGTTGAGTCATATTCAATTCTCGATTATCGCAAAGATATCCTCAGACTTCCGTTCTAAGATAACAAATTTATCTTTTTTTTTTCTCTTTTTTACTAACGTAAGGAATATTTTCTTTTTTATCGTACTATCGAATTTCCCACCTACGAAAAATACCCATACCTATTTAAAAAAACAAAAATTAAATTACCAATAAATAATATAATTACAGTGTGTTAATTAATTAATAATTATTAATTAATTATATATTAAAAAAAGAAATATCACAATAATAATCTTAAATTTTGTTATTAATAATAATGTAAACAAATTTATATATACATGATTTAATATAATAGTGTTTTGTGAAAGTTTTACTATACCAAGTAGCTAAGGAAAAAAAAAAAACAAAAAAAAAATTACAATACCTTAGGGATCGCATTAGTGACTCGTAAAAAGCCCTTAAAGATGACTCTTCTTTTCTAGCAGTATTTCATAATTAGTGTTACAATGGTGCCGACACTCGAACCTTTCTACCCCAAATTTCTCACTCACCCTTCCTTATATCTTTTAACCAAAAAGCAAAGATGAGGAAGTAGCACGAGCAACGTGCCCGACTACTGTTTTTCTGCTTCATGAATCTTTTAATCGGGTCCGTCGTACCTCTTAAAAGAGAGAGAGAGAGAAAAAAAACACACATACACCATAGGTTTCCCCATAGGAAAGATCGTAAATGGATACAGTTGTTTGTCATCTACCTGTATCATCTGTACCTTCTCTTCTTTATCTGGGTTTCCTTTTTTCTATTTCAAAAAGGGTATACACGAATAGAAGAGGGTTATTTCCTAAAGTGTGAAAGGGGGGAGAACTACGTGACTACGTCACTTCACGTGAATAAGATTTTTATTATATTATTTAAACCAGACAAAATATAATCTTTATTCCATGTATAGATTTTTACATCTTTTTACATAAACTAGGTACATGACAGTCCCGTGTGTCCACACTCTTAATCTACACTCATCCCTAAACCTCAACTTTAACGATATTCCTATTGCAATGTTCTTTTAATCTAACTATCCTCGTTTCACTCTCAGCTTTATTTGGTAAATAGTTTTGTACTACTCTAGCACTACAATTTACTCTAACATTCAAGATATTGCTTTTTTCGTAATTTTGTAATTTTGAAAGAGACAAGTTTATCACAAAATCGTTTGATCTTTAAAGATAAAAAAATGATTAAAAAAATGTTTGAAAATAAAGAGAGAGAGAGAGAGGGAATGGCGAGTACGAAGGGTCACAGTAGCAGCTTTTCGGTACGGAAGGTCATCCTAGTGCCGGTCTCCTCCTTTGAGAGTGATGCGCGTTAATCAGTCGGCCCGGGCAAGAAGCCCGGAGGATTAATTAAGCCGTAATTACTGGACAGCCTCTCTAGTCGCTAATGGGCAACTTGATATCCGTGAAAGGCCGTGTAGTGCCTAGAGTGAATGGCCAACCTAACTGTCTGACTCCATCTCTCTTTATCTTTCTCTCTCTCTCTCTCTCTCTCTCTCTTCCTATTCGATATTTGATGATTAAACAATGTTTGTTACCAAATATTTTCAGTAGGTATCATTCCTATCATTGTACCAATCATACCAGAAGATAACTTTATACTTTAACTAATATATATACTATGCTATACTTATACATGTATTATATATTATAAACTAACACATAAAAGACACGAGTAGATCAATCCCGGGGACACGTGGATATTTCGAAGGTAGAAAAGAAAAGAATAGGAAAAATAGTAAAAAAAAAAAAGAAAGGAGAAAAAGGGTTTGTGTAAAAGGGTTATATAGTTATCCTTTATTCTATGGTGTATCGACGACAACGTCGACGAGATCCCGAAAGGTAATTACTCGGTGCTATGTGCAAACAATGGCGGACGGTTGCCCCTTGTTCCTTGCGTGAGAAACAAAACTCCCGTGGTGGGGTTAAAAGGGAGAGTTTCATCCTTTCGGTGTATGATGGTATACCTGTCCCCGTGGTAACCGATACTGTTTAAACTAAAAAAACAAGACATATATATGGTGGGTCCAGATTATAACTTCAACGTCTATCTCTTAGAAGCAATGAATTATATAAGCATTAATCAGCGGGGTATATATACCCCATAGGCCAACCAAAATCGACCGTAACCAAGACAATAGTTGTTGGATAGTAAAAAAAAAAGAGAGAGGAGGGAGGGCATATTATTTAAATTGAAAGAAAAAAAAAAGGAACAAGTTCGAAGAAAATATAAACCGATTTGTGAGTTAATTCTTTGATTCGTACAATTTTTTCCCATACGTCAAATCTTGTGCTTATTATATTTCTCTTTTTTTTATTTAGGATTTAATACGAGTAGAATTTTTATTATTTTTTCATTAAAGGTATATATTTTAAAATCATCACAGATAATAAATATAATATAATATATCGTAAGTATATCGTAATATAATGTATCATATTATAATATATATTTTATTTATTATAATATATATTATATTATATATTTTAATAATTGAAAGATAATAAGATAATTTCGCATACACATTAAAATAAAAAAGGGTATTGCCCTAGCTCCAATAAACATATTTTCTCCCTCTCTCTCTTTCTCTCTCTTCATCTCTCGTTCTCTCTTACTCTCATTCTCCCTTTTTTCCGGTAGAAAATACAAGAGTTTTCCGGGAGTGCAACAGCGAAAACGGTTACATACTAAGCACCCACACGTTAATCGTCAATCCTGTTAGCGTCGACGACAGAGGGCTCGTCGTTCTGCCTCTTTCACTTCCCCTTTTCCTCGCCTCTCACCCGCCAACGGCAAAGGATCATCCCTTAATCCGTTCATTCGCATCTCTGGCGTTCTCGAGCCGCCAACACCCCTCCCTACCCTTTTCCTCTTGCTCCTCATCCAACCATCTACACACCCTTCCTCTTTTTCCTCCTCCAAACCCCTTTCTCCCTCCACCACTACTACCCCTACCAGTGTAACCTACGCATCGACGAAGAAGCTTTCGAGGCTTGTACCCCCTACCCCTTCTAAACCTCCCTTCAGCACCCACCCCTTTAGACCAAAACTCTCTTCTCTTCCCTTTCTATCTCGTTCTCTCTTTCTATGTATCTATGTTTCTATGTATATATATGTTATGTGCGTACTATGTGTCAGAGTTAGGTGCGTATATGTGTATCTCTCTTTTCTGTTCGTAGCCCTTTTTCGGCGTGCTTACGAGCAACGTAACATCGACAATAGGCATTACTCACGCGATACAGTTAGTACAATATATCGTCGATATTTCGTTCGGTTACGTGTTTCATAATGGCGGCCTTTTTTTTCCTTTCTTTTTTATTTTTATTTTACACCTTTCTCAATTCTCTCTCTTTTTTTTTCTTCTTATGATTTTTCAATAATCACTCGTGTTATATATTTTATTATATACAAATAGAAGTACGTTTGGTGTAGATTAATTCATTATTATTTTTTAATATTGTATATTAATTATTACTATTATATTATATTATTCCTATGTGATAAAATTAGTGCAGGTAAAATAAAAAATAATAATAATAATAATAATAATAATAATATTCGTTCGATATTATCGTATTATTAATGTTAATTATTTAAATGAGAGAAATGTTGGATGATAATTCGAGTTGGCGTAAAGTGGATGTGGAGTAAAAAATATGTCACGCAGAATGTGTGTGTGTGTGTGATACTAGGAACACGTTACTATTCGATATATTGGACAATAATATATTTTATATCTTCAATTGGATCATTAATGGGTTATCATCCTTTATTTTCTTGATACTAAATAACACAGTATATACATTTTGTGTAGTATAATATATACATCATCGTATATATACATTTAGTATAATCAACGATTATACAAAAAAGAAAGAAAAGAAATATGAGGAACTTGGTGGATGATAATATAAGCAGCTGAGTACTATTGTAACGTCTCAGTATCATAAAAATTCTCAATAAAGTAACAATCTATCTCTATCCTTCTCTCTCTCTCTCTTTCTACATTTAGTAAGATCGTCGAAATAACCTTTTCTCCGATTTTCAAGTATTACCCCCACTACCAGTATACCATTACTACTACCAACATAACATAGAAACACATTCATATCATCATTGGTGAATTGAACGTTGTCATTCTCCTCTTTCTCTCTCTCTTTCTCTCTTTCTATCTTTTTCTTTCTCTTAACACAGCGTACTTGTATTTATGGTAATTCAGTCGATGCGTTTTATCGACAATGGCAGGACGTACCGCAAGTATTAAAAGCCTCCTCTGTCAACCCTTTCTTCGAGCCCTCGTTCTCGGGGGATGCACCCTATCATCGGTACATTCTCTCTCTTTCTCTCTTTCTTTCTTTCTATCTTTCTATCTTTCTTTCATTCTAGTTCCATCCCTCCCAAGGGAAAGTATCGACTCTTGTCCAACCCTCTCAACCCCCTCTCCAACTTCTCCACCCCTTCAACTCTAACTCTTCTCTCTTTCTCTTTCTTTCTTTCTCTCTTTTTCTCTCTCTCATCCTACTCAGGGATCTCAATCGGTCGCAAAAAATCTCATTTATCCATTGTGTCCCGTGTTACTCGATGGGTACAGAAATGAGAATGTGAATGAGAGAGATAGCGAATCGTACAAGTAACCACGTGTATCACGCAACTTACACACACACACACACATAAACACAAATGCATACACATACACAAGGACATAATAAAATTTCTACTGTCATCCAATTCATCCATGAGTTTTGGCTCGTGCTGGTTATGCACTCGCTCAGTGTTGTAAGACGTGTTTATTAAAGATACTTCCCTTCTTCTTCTCCCCTTTTATATACCCTTTCTCTTCCTTCTTCTTCCTTTATATATTTTTTTCTTTCTTTATTTCTTTCTTCTTCGTCTCAAGGAGCGGATACAAAGGTCGTCGGGAGGATAATGTCGCTGTTAGAGAAACCCGGGATACCAAGTTCACAACTTTTGAAAGATGACTCGCCTGTTTTCATCAGACCCAGAAGCTGTCTTCTAAGTTTTACACACAGATTATATTTCTTTTTCATTTCTTTTGGAAAGGGTAAGATACCAGATTTTACCTTTCTATTCGTGATCACCTGTAGAAGAGAAGATAGGTGCATAACCATAGTGATTCATTCGATCATCGAACGTGATTCTGATCCTTGCTAGTTCGTGAGCACTATTTCTATCTCTTTCCCTTTCTCATTCTCTCTCTCTCTCTCTCTCTTATTCACTTGGTACTCTAATCTCTTTAACTCGACCATCGCAACCCCCCTTTTCGCTCGGGTTAATGTTTATGCCCGAACAATGGCAAGCCGATCGGATTGTCGCTTACAAACGAACATGCCAATGTGTCCTCGTTGGAATTTAATTAAATTAACCATTAAAACTCTAACTCTACCATTTTTTATTTAATCTAAATTTTTATCTATTTATTCATATATTTATTTATTCATTCATTCATTCATTCGTTCATCGAAATTAATATCAATTCAATTATTAATCATTGTGTCATTTAGCTAACGTGCTCTTTTTCTTTTTTTACTTTTGTTTATTATTATTCGTTGCATTTAATATTATAATTATTATTAAATATTATTATGATTAAATGACCGATAATCTAAATAGGCTATACCTTTTTTTTCATTTTATTGTATTTTTTATCTTTAATATTGTCCATTGACGGAATTATCAAGCGCGAGTTTGAACGTGGTGACGAGATTAAAATTAGTTATTTGATCGTTTATCGAATTTATTTCTTCGTTATGACGTATGTACATATTAACGTAGGTACTACTTGTGTATTATGCCAGTCAGATATTCGTAATGACAGAATAGTTAATTAATTTATCTCATAATGGGAACGGGATAATTAAAAAAGAAAAATATAAATTAAGTCAAAAGGAAATGCATAATTTTTTCTCTGGTTTTTTAAGATCCCTTGGTAACTAAAATTAGAGTTAAAAAATAATCATTTATTATTCATGAGGTGAAAAAAAAAATTGCAACGATTAAAAAATGTGTATTCACCACAATTTTTGTCGTCTCTCTCATAAAAATGAAAATGAATGTTAATTAAAATAAAAATAAATTAGATTCGCCAAGAAGTTTAGTAAAGTTATGTAAGATTCTGTTATACAATCGATAGGTACAATAGTATAAATAACCCTTCTGGTACGTTAAACCGTTCCTAAGACTAAACTATCAAGATAGAAAACAGGGTGGTAGTAGTTGTGATGGTGATGGTAGTAGTAGTAGTAGTCGGGCCACAAAAACGCGCTATTAATTATGACAGGTTGATGTACGAGCCGTGCACACGGAGCCAGGCGAATGAATTCGATCCTGTTCAAAGAGAATACGAGAGAGTATGAAAGATAGAAAGAGATAGTAGGAGAGAAAAGGGTCTCTCGTCCTATCTGAAAGGGCGTTCTCAAGAAAGCCTATCTGCAAAAATAAATCTTTTCAAGTTCGTATCTTAACAAAGCGAACACTTATGTGATCATTAACGTCGTTTTCGTATTAATATGTGTTAAACAAAAATACTAAAAGATAATAGAAAAAAACATTAAAATTCATTCTAATCTCGATTATCTTCTTCTTCTTCTCCTTCTTCTTCTTCTTATTCTTCTTATACTTCTTGTTACCCTCGATAAAAATGTTCGGTTAAAAAAGCATACCGAAGCATCTCTTTCCTTCTTGCCCCCCTAACTTCCTCTCCTCCTACTCTTCGCAACCTTCAATGAGAGATACGGTATTAAATAAGAGTGACCGTTGATAAAAATCAACGATCATTCTCGGCAGGCCGTAATCTCGACACGGTGAATACAAAGTGAGAGGCGTTACGATGCGTGTAATAAGATCGTAATCTCGTCTTGGTAGAATAATAATTGCCGTTACACTTTGAAGAGATGCCCGAGAATACGAGAGATAGATGAACACAGGAAAGGTAGGGAGGAGGAGGAAGAGGAATAGTAGTATAATAATGTAATACAATCAAATGTATCTCACGATTGAGGGACCGAGAAAGTTACTTGTAAATATTTCAATTCAACGAATCCCTTTTTTATGTGTTCGATCGTTTTCTGAATTTAACCCTTTTGGTACCATGTGACGACTTGTGTATATAATTATTATAAATTTTTGTTAACATTAAAGTCTATAAAAAAACACAAATATTATATAAAGTATATTATATTATGTAAAGTAAATATTATATATAAAAGTAAAAAAATAAAAATTAAAATAGGGTCATATATGAAAACATTAGGGATCCATGATCCAATCCATTATACGAATAAGTAAGATATTATAGTTCTCGATGTAACTGTACTATTATAAATGTACCTTCCCTGTTTTCCTGGTTTCGAGTTTACAAATTGGCAAACTGTCGACTAGGATGACGACGACAACGACGACGACGACAACGACGACGACGACGACGACGACGAGGAAGACGAGGTTGAGAAGGAAGAAAAGAAGGTTCAGGTAGTGGTGTAAGTGTAGGGTGTATATATGTAGATAGAAAAGGATGAGAATGAGAAAGGAAGGGATGATGATGAGAAGGAGAACTACTACGAGTCTGACGACGACGGTGCAAGATTTCGACACCGTAGTGCGAGAGCGACGGACACACCTAATTAGGGGAGGCCTTGGTGTCGTGGGGAGATAATTAATTGGGACGCGGATTAATGCCAGAGGATTAATCCATCCGTGCTACTTGACGTTGGGCTTTCCTCTCGCGTATTCTCTTCCCCTCTTACCCCTTATTCTTTCTCTCTCTGTCTGTTCTATGTTTCTGTCTCTTTTTATCTTTGGGTTTTCGGGTCTCCAAGGATGGGAATAACGCAAGGTTTTCATTTTTGAAAGGGGGGAGGAGTACACATATTATTAAATATATTAATTTAATATTGGTAATATTATTTTGTCTATTTTAAAATACAATTTAAAATACCACTTTCGTAATTAGTTTTATTCGTATGATTAATTATAAATTATATTTAATATATATATAAAATATTAATAACAATTAATTCTATAAAATTAACAGGTAATAATTTAAAAAAAAAACACGAGAATTTATAATTGATAAGCTAAAGAATAATAGAATAAACGTACCAATTACAAAAGAAGAGAGGAATTATCGCGGTAAGATTATTTGAAAAAAAATAAAAATCATTCCTACGGTAGTATCAGAAGAGAACGATTCTCTCTCTCTCTCTCTCACTCGTAGCAAAATCAATTAAGTTTAACCGACGTAGTAACTGACTTCGGCCAATCGTTTTCTACGTTCCTTTTCATTGAAAATTATTACACTGCACTCGGCGCGTACGTATTGCGCCGATGTAAATCTCTTCCCGCGAGAAAGGTGCGAGACTGTAAAAGATGAAAAAAAAGAAGAAAACAAAAATAACCAAGAAGAGAGACAAATAAAAAGGAAAAATAAAACATTGAAGAAGCAGAAGAAGAAGAAGAGGAAGAAGAAGAAGAAGAAGTAGAAGAGGAAGAGGAATAAAGCCGTGCTGAAGTCGGGATTATCTTTGGAAAACGGCGTGAAAGGCAGGGATAGTAAGATATTTCCTCCCCCTCTTCTCCTCTTCCCCTTCTTCCTCCCCCAACACACACACACACACATAAATATATATATAAATATATATATAAAGACTTGTTTCTTCTTTCTCACCTGGGTTCGTTAAAAGATTCTTGAGTAGGTAAGAAACGAACCTCGGTCATCTCACGAATAAGAAGAAGAAAAATAAGAAGAGGTTGAAGAAGAAGAAGAAGAAGAAGAAGAAGAAGGCGTCTTCTAAGGAAGGAAGAAACGAAAGTATGGAACGGATAGACGGATAGACGGTAGAGCTCGGCATATGCCATATGGCTAATGGCTTCCGCGTTGCTGAACGTCATTGATAGCGCGAGACAAGCCGCAAGCATGGTGTCAAGGATCGCATTCGTGGCTCTTGTTACCGTGTACTCCGTTAAGCGAACATATTCTTCCCCAGGTTCAAGATCGGGATTCTTTTAAAGATATTTTCATTCCTTCTCTGTCTCTCTGTCTCTCTGTCTCACTATTTTTCTTTTTTTTTATATATATATATTTTTATAAATTTTTTTCTTATACTTCTCAAACACAGAGTTGTTTAAAGAAAATAAATAAAGCATAAGTTATAGGGTAGGGTAGGTAGGATGAAGTAATACACTAACAGGCAAAAGTTGGTTTTATTTCAGATAAGTATAGTAATGTATAATAATTAATTAGATTTTGATACGATCTGATATTATTTTGTATTTTTTTTCTGATGTATATCTCTCGTTGTTTTTGAACGATGGTCTGTGAGATTAATTTTGAAATATTTTATCTATGTTTTCTAATAGGTAACTTTGTTTCAAGTATTTGCCATAAACTCTGAGATGTCTGAATCAAATATAAAATTATATTGAATCATAAAATTATATTGAAATGTTTTTTTCGAAATAACTTTACATGAATTTTTATGAATACATTCGATGTTTAACGCAACAAGTGATAGATCCTTTGAAAACAACATCGGTATACTTTACGTTACGAGAATTTTTATATTTTTTTTTAAATCAATACGAAATGATTTCTAACTTTTAGCCGTTAGTGTATTCTATAATATAATACACGAGGAGAGAGAACTATGACGAAGAGGAAGGGACCGTTAAGAAACACGAAGAGAGACACAGCTGGTCATCGAGTTTCCCGAAACGAAACGACGTAGTCATCGTCATCGTTCGTCGATACCAGAGAGGAGAATATCCGTGAACTTAAACATCGGTGTCCCTGGTTGTGATGTATATATTTAAATAAATGTTGATGGGAAGAGGAAGGGAAAGGGATAGATGAGATATGGTGTAATGTTGAAGACGAAATATTATACTAGGAGAGTTTCTTTCAATCTTACACAAGTACACTCACACACACTCACACACATATAATATACTCACACAGATTTGAGTTACTTAAATGTAAATAAAAGATATAAAACCCCATGAGTTTTTCAATGTATACGTACACACATTCGAAGAACATTAATTCAAATTGAAATAAAATATAAAATTATTAGTTTCTCACATACACATATATATTCACAGATACTAATTTAAATATTAGAAAAATATAAGTGAGTTTTTAAACGTATACGCGCACACATTCAAAGAACATTAATTTCAATTTAATAAAACATAAAACTATGAATTACTCAACATACATACACATATGCATACATTCATATACATAGTCACAGACACTAATTTAAATATCAGAAAAATAAATAAGACCATGAGTATCTCTCGACATACATCAAATCGTCCATACACACACACACACACGCACATACACTTACACATATTTAAAATATATATAAAAAAAAGATCATGTATGAGTGTACGGAATCTTCTTGTCCGGCCATCTTCATTTCCACCGAAGCAGATATATCGGCACAAGGAGTAACCGTTGTAGTTGTCGTCGTCTTGGTCTTCTTGGTCTTCTTGGTCGTTGTAGAGTGACGACCGATCGTTTCCTGGTATAAATATGCAACGTGTCACCCGGGGGGTCAGCTCGGATTCCTCGACGGTCGGATGCATACGTGCGTGAGCTTCGGAACGAACATACGAGACCGTACGAACGAAGAACCAAAGCCAAAGCGAAAACGATGAGAGGAACCGTACTGCAAGCCCGACTGTTGTTTCTCTCTCTCTCTCTCTCTCTCTCTCTTTCACTCTCTCTCAGTGTATCTATGTATATATCTGTATGTGTGTGCGTGTGCATACGTTAATCCTCCACAATGGGATACTCCACAATGGCCTTTGTCCGTTCTGCTCGCGGAAAGAAATGAAAAACGAGGCGTAGTCTATCTCTATCTCCCTCTCCCCTCTTCTCTCTCATTCCTTCTCTCTCTATCTATCTATCTATCTCTATCTTCTTCTATCTTTATCTTCCTTTCTCTATCTCTCTTTAATCTACATTCAACCCCCTGGTCCTCTCGTTCACCCTCGACGTGTTACCACCGTTGCAAAAACCCGAACACTCGTTGAGAGTGTGAGTGAGAGAGAATGAGAGAGAGAGAGAGAAATGATACGCGCAAGAAATCGTCTCGGTTTTTTTTTTGGCGCCCAAACCAACCAAAAATCGGGCTAATAGAGTTCAGCAGGTTGGGAAGGTATCGATTAGGAAATTGAACCGAAAAACTGAAATTCCTATGTTCTTGTATAGCAGTCGTGGTGTGTTCTTTAACTTTGAATGAAGACGTTTAGTATGGTTTTTTTTATTCTTTTTCTGAATGAAAGAGAAATCGATTGGAGAAATAATTATTGAGAGATGTGAGAATGAATTCTGTATAATTTGATTTGGTATGTTTTGTTGTCCCTTTTTTTTTGTTTGTTTTTCTGGCCTGTGATTATCCCTCGTCATGGTGTCGATTGATCGATCATTGATCTCGATCCAGATCTTATTAGAGTTTCTTAGGTTCTTGTGTGGATTAATAGTTTTTTTTATTTTTATGCTTTATTTTTCCTATCTTCTTCTACTTCTTCTTATGTTTGTTTATCTTTTATTTATTTATTATTTTTGTATGATCAAATGTATAAAGTATCGATTTATCGAAAATATCTCGTAAGAGAGATTAGGCGTATTTGTCGGTTATAATGCGATCTAAAGGCAACGATCCGAGGCAGATTTTTAGGGGAAATCCTTATCGACTTTCTTTCATTAGCTGAAGTTACGCGATTCGTACGGTCGTTCGGCAAAGGCGTTAATCTGGCAGAATTAATCCGGCCTCGGTTGGATGCTTCCCTCGATATGCCTCTTGCTCTTCGAACTTACCCCACATCACCCCCTCTCAACCCAAACTCCCTCTTTTCGTGCCCATTCCTTCTACCCATACGTTCTCATCTTTCTTTAACATTCTCCCTCCTCCACGAGACAATAATAAACCGTTCGAACCATCTCCCTTCCTCCTTACTCGTGTAGAGAAATTCCCCCCCTCCCCCAACACACACTCTATCTATCTTTTTTACACACACATACAAACGACAATATTCGTATTCGTACGTAAGCGTACGTATTAATTTTTTTCTACGGTTTTTATATGTTTACAAGTTCAAAGTATAGTGATTTTAATTAGCTCTACGCTTTTATACGAACGAGCATAATTTTATATAATGTTAGGGATAATCGATTTGATTTTTTAATCTCGTATTTATATTTTATGTATTTTTATTTTTATTTTTATTTCCATGTTAACCGATATCGTTTTGCATACGTGGAATGGAACGTTCGGTATATTTTTATGATTATTAAAAATCAATAAAAAATCAGTGGTTCGTATATTATTATTATTATTATTATTATATACACGTATACGTACGCGTGTACGTATTATTTATTTCGTTGATCTATCGAAACCTATTCTGTCGCAATTATAAAATCAAATTTATAACCAAATAAAAATAGATAAAATACAAGAAATAATTAATATAATATATATACAATATAATGCAAATTCTTGCCACACACATATATATATAAGTATGTATGTATATATGCGTAAATGTGTCTGTCTATCCTCCATGCGATGAGTATTTTGTAATAGAAAACAAACAAAACCTCATCAGGGTTAAACCGAATGATGAACCGTATAAACGATATAATAATTCTTTCAAATAAATTTATACCAGAGTGTTTCGTAGTAGATTCATGGAAATTTCGTTAGGCAGAGGAGAGAGGGATTGGTGGTTGATGCACACCTCGACGATTTTATTAGGCCGGTAACCGACGCCTAATTCGTGCTAAAGCCGCTAATCCGGCAGAATTAATCCGCCTCGGTCGGTTGCCTTTCATCAATGTGCCGCGTTGGAAAGAGGAGTTACACACACACAAACACACACATATATACACAGAAAGAGACAGACAGAGAAAGAGAAAGAAAGAGAAAGAGAGGGAGAGAGAAACAGGTAGAGAATCCTTCTTCGTTTTCTCCACAAATTCTGCCCTTTATCTTCCTACTCATCCCCTAATTCACCATCCTCAACACCATCTCATTCACCCTCATCTTTCTCATTCTAATTCTCTTCTTCACCACTTTCTTTTCATTCTCGAGAAAAGAAAGAGAGAGAGAGAGAGAGAAAGATAGAATATATTTCCATCCTTCTCACCCTCTTATCTTATCTCTCTCTTTCTTTCTTCCTAAAACCCACTCACTTTCACTATTTAACTCTCTCACACATACACACACACACACTCTCTTTTTAAAAACTCTACTTCTCTCTCTCTAATTTTTTTTTTACGTCAAATTCTGTATCTGATTCTGTATTTCCAATTCTATTACTTTCTCCATCACACTTATAGTATATATGTATATGTGTGTGTGTATAAGTTAGAGTTAGAGTGTGAACGCGAGTCTGTTAGGAAAAGGCACCCTTCTGAATATAACACCCCTGGACCCCTCATCCCCATAGAAGGAGGAACTCCTTCGCTTCGGGCACGGCTTTTGCTTTCCTCGGTCGTTTAGTGCGGGGTGTTAAGTTTCAAGTGAGTTTGTTGGAACTCGGTTGGTCGCCTCACGACAACAAGACTGCCTGAGCCACTTCAGAGGTACACCGAGTATCATCCTACTATACCCCGTACCGATCCCATAGCGATATCCTCCCATAATACTCGACCGATCTCCCCCACACCATTCCTCCTTTCAAGCGTTTCAACGTTCTCCTCGTTGCTACGGTGATGAACGTATGCATGAATGTGTAAGAGTAAATGTATGTATATATACATGTATGTATATATGTGTGTGTATGTGGGTGTGTGAGAGAGAGAGAGAGAGAGAATAAGGGTATAGGAGTACCGAAAACCATTCGAAGCCATTCCCGAGCGATCGACTCGTGTTCGAAGGTTTCATCTCGTGCGTGCAAGTGCATTATTAAAAGCCGAACGAGTACTTTGTAACGGATTACCTCCTCGTCTCGACGTAGTTGATACACTCTTACTTTTTTTCTTTTTTCCTTTTTTTTTTTTTTCATCTAACCAGTCTTTGAATTCTCGCCGAATGGATGTACGTGCGAGAATGTATTTTAAAAGGAGAGAACGAGAGAGAACAAGAGAGAGAAAGAATATATGTGTATTTTTATTTTTATTGATATGAATTATCATCGTTTGAGAAAGATATTAGTAATATGCTGGAATTGAATGAATGCAAATTTTTGTCACACATATATGTATATATGGAAATAAATATTATAAATGAAATACATTTTTAATGACGTAACTTTTAATTTGGAATAATAAAATTTATATCTAAAATAACGGGTTAACGCAAAAAAATTAAAAGTAATACGCAGATACTTGAAATGAATATTATTTTTACCTAGAAATAAATATGAATTAGAAAAATAAGTAAAAATTAAATAATAATAATAATAATAATAATATTGCAAAACAAATATATTTAAAATCGTCCAAACAAGTGTATTGAGACGTTATTTTTTAATAAAAAAAAAACACAAAAAATGTAGAACACGTGTAACTAATAAAGTGAAAAGAATGATGCCCTTAAAAAAAAAAAACACACGAATGATGAATCTTAATAAAAGAAATTTCTAAATGGGAGTATGATTAAAATACACATATGAGAATGAGATTGAGAGAGAGTAAAAAATAGATAATGAATTAAATAAAAGAAAATAAATAAATAAAAAAGAGAAAGATAGAAAGAGAAGATGAGAATATAAAAAAAAAAAAAGAAAAGTGAAAGAGGAGGAGAGGTTTTGTGTTTCCTAGTGGGAGAGTTTCGTTAGATGACGACAAATAGGAGTCGACGTACATACACAGACACACACACACATATACACGTTTATACACATTCATAAATGCATAGATATATACCTGTGGATACATTTCAACACCGACTAGGTTGGAAAAAGGGGGGCAAAAGCGAAATGGTAGAAAAGGTGGAAAAGGATAGAAAGTTAGGGGTTCGTCGGGCGAGGAGGACGAGGAAAAGGAATGGTGATGTGGTATGAGGGATGAGAGAAGAGGGGGAAAAAGAGGAGACACGTAAAATCGCGTTTCTCTCGGCTCTTTCGCAAAATGTGTGGATTCGCGAAAGCCGGGCATGACGCTCGACAGCGTTTCGGGCTCTTTTGCGTCTTCCTAACGTGGAAAACGCGAACGCACACTGCACCTGCACTACCATATTCGTATATCCGCGAGATTCCACATTCGAAATCCGCATTAAAGCTCGTTCTACGCAAGCACGCGGGGATATGCACGAATGGAGTGTATGAGAGGAAACGAGAGAAAACGAAAGAGAGAGAGAGAGAGATGTTCGTATTCGGTGAAACAGATTTTCTCGTTACAAAGTGTGTCGATGAGCAAACGAGCTGCCGTCACTGCTTTCTAGATTTTTTTTCTTCTCATTTTCATTTAGACTTTTTATCTTTTTTTTTCATTATTTTTTCTTGTTTTGCTCCTCCCAACTCATTTTCGAAATCTTTTATACACGCTCTTATTCGATCATAATCCTGACAAATGTTTTACATTGGAAATTGATCGATCGAATTTCGAATATTGTAGTATTATTTTTCTTTTTTTTTTCAAATGGTATCTTCATTTTCTAAATATACAGATTGGTGGAAAAATAATGTCGGATTTTTGTATTGAATCGTATAACGAATAGAAAATAATTTCTATTCGTTAGAAATTATTTCGCGTGATATTATTTTAATTTTGAGTTTAATACGTTTGTTTACCTATATTCGATGTTCTTATTCTTACCGTTTGTTTTTTGGGTAACGTCCGTGTGTGTTATTTATCTTTTCAATGTTCGACATTTAAAGATTGTTTATATAAGAAGAGATCAACGTCTTTCGTGAGTCAGTCTTCTTGTAACTTTCAAACGAGTATAACATACATTTTTTTTATATTTAATGTTTATGGTGGATTGGAACGGTTTAACGAATTATAAACGACAGTAAGATAAAACAGAAATTGGAATATATTTTAATTTAATTAATTTCATATATTTATTTAATCGTAATATGTATTATTAATGTGTTCTAATATTTTATTTGTTATAAATTTGATAGTTTATTTAGAAAAAATAACGAATGATTTTTGTCAATGTGTTCATCTCTTTTGGCAATTTCAATTTATTTAACAAAATTAAATTAGATCCTCAATTATGAACAAAGGTAATGAAAATAAAAACCATAATATATTTGAATATAATTAATTTCACTTATCATACATTAGATTAAGATTTATTAATTTTTTTATTAATTATATATTTGATAGTTTGTTTAAAAAAATAACTAATGATTTTTGTCAGTGTGTTCATCTCTTTTGACAATTTTAAATTACAAAAAAAATGAAATTAGATTCCTAATAGAGACCATAATATATTTGAATATAATTAATTTCACGAATCATACATTGGATTAAGAGTTATTATTTTGTTTTATATTAATTATATATTCGATAGTTTATTTAGAAAAGTAACGAACGCTTGTAACGAAAATGAAAATGTAGGAATCGGATGAAATTGAAGAAACAATGCTTCCCCATTATAATCTTGGATGTATTTCGTACCTCGACGTCAATGGGACTTTGGTTGAATATCAATTTGTAAAATCACTCTGAAGAAAATCTTTAGGACAAGCACGAAATGTTCCATGATGAATAAATTATACTTTTCTGCTCTATGGCAATCACTGTAGTATTCATCGAATAACGCTAGACGGACAACGGAATTATTACTTTCCGGGTTTGCCTTTTCCTTCGTCGATCTTGTTTTCTTCCTTTCCTTTCCCTTCCCTTCTCTTTCCCAGCCCTTACTTTCCATTCGTTTCATATTGTTTCGTCTACTGACTATCAACGAATTTCTTTTCTTACCTTTTCTTTTTATACGAAATTATAAATTGATCATTTTAAATTGTTTCTATCATTTTTATATTTGATTTATTCTTTTACGCGGATTTCAAGTTCTATGAAACACATCTCGAAGACCACTCTGGCCATTATCGATCTCAAATTCGAACTTAAAAACTCAAAAGACCCCCTTTTTTTTCGATAGATCGACTCTGAGACACTTGTCGCGGGAAACACATAAATAACAGCCGAATGCCCATAAATGCCCTTAAAAACTCACGAACCGTGACTCCGTTTAATGTGTTTTCGGAGGGAGACCATAGAAAGATGGAAGAAGAAGAAAAAAAAGAAGGAAAAAAATAAAGAATCTATATATTTTAGTGAAAAACAGAAGAGAGAACTTTCTCTCTTTTACCCTAACTCATCTAATGTCTCGTACATGATCGAAATATCGGTGTAATTTTTCTATCCCAATATGTGGTCAGAAATTTTTATAAAACATACTACCATCGTATAATTTAACAATTTTTTTTTCTTTCAATCATTTGTTGTTTTAACAAAATATTATTAAAATAATAATTAGCCTAAATTCTTTATACATTATTTCGAAACACCATGAAACAATTCTCATCGAATATCTTATGGAATAAAATTACTGATGATTAACTTTTATTTCTTTTTTTAGTTTTTTTGGAAATACGAAACCAACGTCTAAGAAATTATCTTCGCTGTATAATAATTAAAAAAAAAAAAGAGATAAAGATTAAAAGCTGAAGGGAGATAGATTATTATAGTTCAAGCTACTTCTCTTCTTTCATTCGTCGAACCATTTTGTCTTTTCGTAGATCACTATAATTCATCTACTTTCCTTTCTCTTTTTCTCTTTCATAATATATTTCGATTTTGATTATCTCGAGTAGTGGAAATATCATCGAGTCACTCGAGGAAACATTTATAAACGTTTTTATAAACGTTTTCCACGCGATTAGAATGATTTAAAACGTTATTTTGAAGTTAGGGTGAAAGAAAAGAAATGAGAGGAGAATATCGTAAAAAAAAATTGTTCAAACTGTATCGAATACACCATACGTTTGTTCCCTCGTTGAGACAAAAAAAAAGTAACTTCTTCATTTGTTATCGTCGATGACTATCGTCTAAAATTTATCACCAAAATTATTCTTTATCTGTAATCAACATAAAAAAAAAGAGACAAAAAATACAAATATCTTGTCATTCTTATCGTCCTGCAACTTCAAACTCGTATTAACATAAAAACTGACATAAATAAAAAATATAAAACGTCAGATAGTAGAGAAACGACAAATGAAAGATTATGAGAGAACGTGAATCAAAAATAATTAAAATATTTCCCTTTTACTCGACATATTTTTTGAAATAAAAAATCAACACCCCACCACCGAAACTGATTGTGATTTTATTTATTTCTTTTCTTTCTTCATATTTTTTCGATTTATCCGATAAATGAACGAAGGGAAAATGAACGTATAGTAGTAATAGTAGTAGTAGTAGTAGTAACCTATAAAATTATATAAGAAATTTTATTATATTATTCCATATAAGATTTATTGGCGTGGTTACGGTCATGGTTATATTATGGGAAACTTATAACACATCTCTCTTTTTCTTATTCATCCTCATCTTGAATCTCAAATGTCCGGCTGCGTAAACCTTGTCAGGGTCTGAACTGATCGACTCCCCTTTCTCCCTTCCCAACCCCATAGGTTCCCCAGTCCTCCCCCCTTCAACTTTCTGTCTTATTCTACCAGAACGGTGGACCCCTCGGACACGGTTCATAAACGTTTTAAACAAAATTGAGGAAAAATCTGAATTTTTCTTCATAAGGGCCGTGAGAGAAAAACGGAAGGAAATGTGAAGGAAGGAAAGAAGGAAGGAAGGAAGGAAGGAAGGAAGGAAGGATCAGTCCTGGTTCGGTGGTCGGTGGTTGGCGGCTTGGAAAGGAGGTAGGGTGAAAAGAGGAAGAGGAACGGGAAGGGGGGGGGATTATAGGACTTGTAAAATAAACGATGAATCGTGTATGTGTATCCTAGCTGTTGTATCTTTATTTCTTTCACTCTCTTCTTTTAAGGATTAGGATTTTGATTCCTTGGTAGATCGACCACCGCATGTGGCCAGTTGTTACCTTATAGGATTCATTCGTTCGTGCATTATGGTGATGGTGGTTGGTGATGGTTGTTGGTGGTTAGTCGTGGCATTTGCACATGTGGGAAAAAAAGTAGTCGGTCTTAAGACTAGAAGAAATCCGTTTATTGTTCGAATATACTGGACAGATGTTTCCAATTGTGGTTAGCAAGGGTTTTTTTTTTTCTTCAAGAGAGAGAGGAAGTGATTCCTTCGATGTTACCTTTTTTTTTTAAATCGTTAATTCGTTCCTTTGACAGGTTATTCCTATATTTTTTTAATTCGTTTATTTTTTTTTTCACTTAATCTTGCAAAGATATGCTATTTTAATTACAGGTTTATAAACATTTGATTTTTTTAGGTATTTTGGTTCAGTTATGTTTCACTGATATCTTTAATGGAATAATTTTATCGATAAAATTATATTTTTAAATGTATTTGGTACAAATAATTTATTATAATAGTAAAATTTATTTAATAATATTAATAATAAAAATATATATATCATTGTTTATTAAAAAATAATGCAACAATTATCAAAAGAGATGATGGTCTTTGTAGAATAACGAAAAGTAAAATTGATCCACTTTAAAGAAATTGTGAAATATTTTGATTTGAAAAGTTTGCTAAGAGAAGAGTGTATGAAAGTTCTAATAGTATCGGCACTTAGTATATCGGTCAGGGGTCGGTAAATAACTATAGGATACTAGTTAGCACCCTGCTGTGGTCTGTAGTGGGTGTGTTGTGACATCGAAACCGGAACAAATAAACACCGTGTCCATTTTAGTTGGACCCAAGAAAGAACCCAATAGGTTCTATGACCATGAACGAGATTCTATGCCCTTACCAAACACTTCTATCTTTCTTTCTTTCTTTATTTCTTTATTTCATTCCCTCACTCATTCAGACGACAATAGAGAGTACCACCACCCTCAAGTGAAATTCGAGGACGACATTAAATAGGAAACTATACGGTCCCATGATGGACTCGATATTTCCCTTTTTTTTCTTTTCTTTCTCTTTCTCACTCTATATATATATATATATTTTCTTATTCTTTCTGGTCTCTTCAACATCACCCCACGCATGCCACGTTCCCTTCCACGACATTAATTTCAACAGAGGATTCCTTTTTCTGGACAAAACAGTACAGCTACCGACCAAACAGTCAAGTATACCTAACTATACCTAACCAATACCTACCCAACCCGACTTCCTTATTTTTCCTATCATTATTATCATTATTTCTAAATTAATGTAATTTTATTCAGGATGATAGGGTAGAGTTTTGTTAATGGCAACTTAAAATACAATCTTTTTTGCTTTATTTTTTATTATTATTGATCTACCAGCTAATCCAATTTCTTTATTTTTCGTATTATTATTTTCAAGACTATTTGATTTAATTCAGGATTAAAAGAAATTCATTTTTTTAATGTTAATTTGAAAAAGAATTTGTTGTTTTGTTAATATTTCGTATTCTTCTTCCTCTTACATTTTACAATTTTTTTAAAATAAATAAAGAATCAATATTAATATTTTTGAAATTATTTTTGAAATGGGAATAAGATTCTGCTCTTCTAATAATTCTTAATTCTAGAAGTTTAATTCTAACACACACACATACGTAAGAAATACGTAAATAAGCGTAAATATAAATGGTTGGTAATCGGAAGAAATATTTCCATGAACGAATGACGATTGCATAAGAGACGAACATACTTTTGATATGTGTATATATATATATATATATATACATAAGTGTATAAATTCCATATCGAGTTAAGTGAGTGCGAGAAATAGCTGTGAGGAGAAGGGAGATGTATGAACAATTTATCGCTTTAATTATAACGCCTATCGTCGTATGACATTACTCGTGGCGCTTGTTGACGAACCATTCGTCTTATTTTATTTTTATTCTCCTCTCTCTCTCACTCTTTTTTTTCATACACAGACACAAATATACATTCTGTCATTCTCTCTCATTTAGTGTCTCTTATTTTCTCTTTTTTTTGTCGATCACACGTCATCCTATCGAACAAACACTTTCGTAATCAAAATGTAATTTTTTGTTTTTCAAAGCAAGAATGATCGATAAGTAATATGTCAATGATTGTAATCGACAATAAACTTTCTACTCGTTGCACGATTAAAATTATTTCTAAATAATCAAAAATAACAATTCAATTAAAAATAAATGTTATAATAAGAATATAAAAAAAGGAAGTATTTTGAAAAAAATAAGTTTAAGAGAGTATGAGAGTAAACAGTTAATTAAAACAGTTAATAAAATAGAAGTTAGAAAATATTTATGATCTTTTATTACTCCTCAAGTTTGAAAATAAAATTACGTAAAGATAATATTAATTATCACAAAATAAAATGATTATATGAAAGAAAAAAGATTAATATTTATATTCGATTAAATAATTATCTGTGTATCTTAATATGACGTTATTAAAAACCTTGGAAATTAGTTGAAATAAAATTTGTGATAAATATTTTATTTATTCACGTTAATCAACATATTTTAATTTTTATTATATACATTTTAATTATTATAAATTTTATAATATATATTATTTATTATATAACAAATAATAAAAAAAGAAATGGAAGGACCGTTCGTGACCTCAGAGGTTGGCCTTTAAACGGGCCGTTGCTTCAGGGTTTCACGAATGACCCGTAACGCGAAACACGTTACGCACCTTCCTCTTCTTCTTCTTCTTCTTCCTCTTCCTCTTCACTTTTCATTCTTCCTTCCATCCATTCTTCCTTTCTTCCTCACCATGGGGAATCCACCCAACCACCATAATCAAAAAGTCCCAACGCTTATAAGATAGAAGAAGCCTGGACCTCTCTGAAAAATCAAGTTTTGCCAATGACCGCCTAAACGCGAAATCAAGTTTTTCTTATAGCGCCGGAATAAAATATTAAATGATTTGGATCGCAACTATCCGTCCCGTCCGTCCCATCCGGGAACATATTCCGGTCCGGAAACTCGTCTATCAAAAAAGAACAGCTTTTATTTATTACATGTATCCTTTAAAAATTTCCCTCGTCCTCGCAAACTGGACATCACACGCACACGGAGACACACATACATTGACTGATTCACTCACTGACTCACTGACTGACTGACCCGTATCATCAAAAAGGTTGGTAAGATCTTGTATGTATCGTAAGACCGTTACGGGACAAGATGACCGGTCCGACTACTTGACCAAAATTTTCTACGACTTGACACAACAACCCTCACACCACCAATTTTCATTTCCACCTTTTTTTTTTCTTTCTTCCTACTTCTTCTTCTTCAATATTTCTCACAGAAGACAACTTGAAATTAAACGTTGTCTAACGTTGACCAATGTCCTTGAACTGTTATTATATATTTCAACGGTCAAGGGAACTATCATTTATTTTTGTACTACATTTGATTTGAATCATTAAAAGTGTTTAATTTCATTACAAATCATTTTAAAACTTATCAGTACAAAATGATAACTTAAAGAAAGTGCAATGAGTAAAAAAGTACAGGTTTAAAAAAAATAAAATAAAAATTGAATGATGAATAAAAAAAATAGGATAATGACGTAATCGGAAGATTATCAGCAGGTAGCCTTGAAACGATGCACCTTGCTTCGTCACGTGGGTGGACAAGTGTCATCTGGTCGAGTGGCCATGAACAAAAGTTGAAAGAAGAAGGGAAAGATTGGTGGTTCTTTTGGTGAAGAATTACGGATGGTCCACTTCGTCGTGTGGATGCTGTGCTCGTTTTAGTCGATAGATGGATGGATGGATGATGGTGGTGGTGGTGGTGGTGGTGGTGATCGGGGGTGGTAGTAGTTCTCTATGGAAAATGGTTTTCCTTAAAATCCTACCGGAACGATCTCACGCCAAGTGCCACTTTACCAAGGACCACGTGTGTGTCTCATATTTCCAACTACCCCTCTCTTTCCTCTTCCCTGTCTTTTTCTGTTACTCTCCCTCTTTCTTTCGAATTTACTGGAAAAGTTATTCCCGGGAAAAAAAAGTCCCTTCGATGTGTTTCATTTCATTTCATTTTTCATATTTTTCTCTTTCTCTTTTTCACATCATCGATATCAGATTCTTTATTTTTATTCTAATGAATTTTTCTTTATTTTTGTCATATTTATTTTCTTCTTTTCGTTTGTTTTCATTGCCAGTGTTTTCTTGTTTTTTTTCTGGATCATGGGATGAGAAAATAAACAAATTATGTTCTTACCCGTGACAATAGTATTTTTTTTAGAATTTTATTTTTAATACAATTTTTATCACATCGATGGAATAATAATTGAATACAAGTATTTATTATCCTAATCTATTATTTTATTTATATAATTGTGTATAATATATTTTCATTCATAAAAATTACGTTCTTTATTAAACATTATGAGAATCATAATTTGGATAATAAAATGAATTTAAACGGAATGGAAATATTTTGTATCCGACTAAAATAAAGAATAAAGATAATAATAATTAATAATCTTATGGGATATATTAAGAAATAATATTAAGGAAAAAAGAAGGTTGGTTGGGAGGTGGAAGGGGAGTTTGAAGATATAAGAAGTATAAAGTAGGGTAGTGATGGTTCCTTCTTATTTCGAATTGGTTTTCTCACAGTTCAGTCCGCACGTCCCGTAGACGAAAACCGGACATCTGGACACGGGACAGCTGCGCGACCACAGGGTCCTCGTACGAGACTAGGAGGGTTCCATGGGGGTGACCGGTCGTAGTCGGTTTTCCTTGCATCACGTTCCAACGCACACACACACACACACACACATATATATATTCCATGATAATCTGTTCATCCTATATCCCTACGTGTTATTCCTATCAA
Organism: Mischocyttarus mexicanus; assembly: GCA_023678845.1. Lineage (NCBI taxonomy): Eukaryota > Metazoa > Arthropoda > Insecta > Hymenoptera > Vespidae > Mischocyttarus > Mischocyttarus mexicanus. The sequence continues at coordinate 678,029 of JACGTP010000016.1, read as the reverse complement.
AAATCTTCTAAAGATTCCAACACTATATTTCATAGTTCTCTTATAAATCCAAATAACAAACCATCAATCGTGTTACACCGTTTTAAGTATACGCGTTTAGTATCGTGAGAACGAACGTTGAACATATAATTAATATCAATTACGTATTAATAGCATTAGATATTCAAGAATTTTAATTATCATAGCAATTGTATTAAATTTATAGTGATTTTTTAACACCTGTATTTTTCATAATAATTTTTATAAATTCAAATAGTAAGCAAGTCTATTGTATTACAACCATACACAAGTTTAGTATTGTCATAACTATTGTTATACAAATAATTAATATTAAATAATAAATTAGATGCATTCGAGATAGATTCAAGATTTAAAAAAAAAATAATAAATTATTGTAGCAATTTGGGGGGGGGGGGGGGAGGATGGTCTACATTCTAGCATCGATTCTTAACAATTACATTTCAAAGTATCGATAGTACGAATATAATTTTTCGTTTGAAATACGACGATAGTAGATTATGATAGTACTCGAGTTTCGATTTAATCTATCTCGCAAAGAGAATAATCTCGTTTCAAAATTCGTAGGTAGAATAATAGATATAGGAAAATCATGTTTGATCCGCGAAAAGCGAAATATCAAACGGAATAGAACGTAATTAATCGTCTACTATTTTTTCTTTCCTTTTTTTTTTTACGACGATAATAGTAATCACGTGATCGGAAATTAGAGCTTTTAGATGGCTTTTAGGATTTCCCATCCCCTCCCTTTTTTATGACTAATAGAAATAACAATTTTAGTTATACATAACGTTAGTAAGAAAATAATTGTTTGGAATTCAATACTTGTAGTATTTATTAAATAATATATATTTTATGATAATAATTAAAATAGTATAAATCTAAAAAAAAAGTAATATCAACTAAACCAATGGTAAACTACGTGAAATAATTTTAGATTTGAAATAAAATATATTTAAAAAAATGATTATTTATAATTCTTAATTTTATTTACAACAATTTTATTTCAATCAATCTTTCTATCAATTTCGAAGATGAAGAAAAATATTATAGCTAATACCATATCGTGAAAATACATAAATATAATAATTTCAATTAATATATAAAACAATAAAGAGTATAGTTTTTGAAATAACTTCATATTCAATTTCCGGGTAAATTAAAAAACCAAAAAAAGACAAAAGTAGAAAGAATTTCTCAAACATTTACACATATATATACCATACATACAAACGATGTTATAATCTTTCTTAGTATTATAGAACTTAGGACTATTGCGGAAGGTAAACCTAACGCCCGTGTGCAATGGTGTGGTTGTAAATAGCTCGTAAAATATAGTAACGTCGTTAAAACGTACGCGCGATCAAATGAAATCTTTAATGACAGACCCGTGCGAATATGGGGTTCGTTGAAGTTGTGTGTCCAATATGATGTACTTATGTACCATACACACACATATATACATATCTACATAAATAATGAATATATTTGTGAGAAAGGTACATTCGTTGTGTTACTTTCTAACGGACGTTTCATATTTTCTTTACTTATTTTTTTTTTTTTCTATTCCTTCACTTATACTCTTCCTTTCATATTTCTGTACTTTTTTATTTATTTTTTAGTTACTACATATTAGTGTTAAATTTTTCATGCAACGTCTAAGCTCACATAGTGAACGTTACTCTCTCTCTCTCTCTATCTCTAACATGGAAGTCGTATCTTTAGACACTCATCTAAATCATTCATATGATCGAGGAAGGAAGGTAACGGAGACCAAAGCAAATTGGCGTGCGAGCGATACCTCTCAACCCTTTTTCTCCCTTTTTTTTTTCCTTTTCCACGTTTCTATATATACATGTATATATTCTCTTGTTTAACCTTTAAACGCATCGATCGTACTCGTCTCTTACTCACACTTTTCTTACCTTTTATTTTGTTTTTATTTTCTTACGTTTCAGATCGGATATCGTTTATTATTTCCCCGTCTGTAATTGTTCATGATTATTATAATAACAAATTTTCTTCAAACTGCGAAATAATATAATGTATTAACACAATACCAAATAATTTTACCTTTTTTCACAAGATTACGTATTAATCCGATGGATTATTTTTTCATAGTCGCATGACTGTTAATTTCTCGAACAGAACAATTTTCTGTTCTTTCGCAAGAGATTTATACACCGTGTCTTTTTGTAAAAAAGAAAGAGGAATCGTAGATCGGTTTAGAATGAAAATTTTTCTTAGACTTCGAAGATTGTTCTCTCGCCAATAGGAATAGTTTGGTGGTATTGGTAGTGATTGTGACGATGATGATGATGATGGTGGTGGTGGTGTAATCTTAAGAAACGCTTCGGCCAAGAAGGAATAAACGTTCGAACGTACGCGATGTTCCGTTTATCGGCGCGATAACTCAACTTGCTATCTCGTTCCCAACCGTTCCATAATGAGCACCATTAAATATCGCAGAGATAAGGTTACGGGTGAGAAAGATAGCGAGTAACCGGAAACTTACACGGGATGCCACTTTCTACGACCCCATAGTCTCTGTTGTGTCTGTGCGCACGCGCACGTGCTCCTCGATCTCCGAGTTATAAAAAAAAAAACATATTTTCTACTTTTCTTTTTTATCACTCGCCCCTCGCCCATCTTTCTATTCTCTCCCTTTTTTTCTCTCTAAGAAATATTAATTTTTCTTTCAACTGGAGTTTCGTATGTTTCCAGAGTTGAAACTTCGAATTGGTTTCATTTTGTAATTCGTTAGGGTAAATTTATTTTTTTTTATTTGAAATAATATTATTTTTAGAATTAATTTGATTCTTTTATATTTTTTGTACAATTTAGCGTGAACGGGTAATTTTATTTCCAACATAAAATAAATAATAATAATAATAATAATAATGCTAATATATGACATGATCGAATTTTATAAAATATAAATGATTATTGCATGTGTGTGATTATTGTGATAATAATAGTAATAGAATAGAGTTAAATGTATACAAATAAAACAGTCACAGAGACAACAGAACAGGTCAGATATCACTTTGATGAATAAAACATTGAGAAGAAAAAAAAATCTACCTAATTGGCATCTCGATACGAATTGATGTTAGTGTCAGTCGTATAAAAAGAATTGGAAAATCCGAACAGGGACAGGGATCTAAGAAAACAATAAAGCAATCATTTATATTTATCATATGTACGATAGAATAAAAACATTTTCCAGACGGTGTTTTTTAAACGTTCGTTCCAAGAAGAATTCTAATCGAAATAACGTCATTTATGAAAGAAAACAATAACAAAAAGCGTATGGAGAAGAAATGTATATAAAAAGGTTCTAAACTGACGATTAAAAATCAATTACAATAACAAATTAATACAATATTAAGAATGATTTGTAACAATTTAATCAATATTATTATTTTTGTAACTTGTACTGATTTTAATTCGACATCATTTCTTTATTTTATTGTTTTTTTTTTATATATAAAGTAATGAATATTATTTAATGTAAAGTTTTTTATATGTTAGATTGTTGGAAAAATATTGTCGGAGTTTTGACCACAATTCAATAGGAAAATTCGACATTATTTTTCCACCTACGTAATATTTCTTCGGTTTTATTAAAATGAAGGATTTTTTATAACAATTAAATAATAAATATAAAAAAAGAAATATTATAATAAAGGAGTATGAAATAAGAATTGATTAAAGACAGTGAGAAAGTGAGAGTGAGAATGAGAGAAAAATAGAAACATGTAAATACAATGTGTTGAAATATCGAGATTGCAGTTGCATTGAAAGGGGTTTGATGTGAATATACTGAACATCGTAGGTAAGCTGACCATTAAGGACTTAGAAATTGATCGATATTGCAGCAACGAAGCGTAATAACCTAACCGTGTAATAATCTAGCGATAATTAGTTAGGAAAGGCGCGAGTATATAACTCCCCATACGAAATTAATCTTTCACGCTGACGTGCTGCCACCGGAAACGGTAGCTCGTAAAAAAAAATCTATAGAAAAGATGGACGATGACCTGACATACCGATCCAACAAACATTTTCTTATACACAACGTGGTGTGTTCATTCAAATCACTATTAATGATAATAATATTACACGATACATGTTTCTAACTTAGGAACTTGTAAGTAAGTAAGTAACTAAGTAAGTAGGTAAAGATATTAATACAAAATTCTAATCATACTTGATGATATAAAAATATATGAAAAACACGAATTAAGTATCCATGTAATTAATGAAATCTTTAGATAATAAACATTCTAAGTAATTTACTGATTATCATCATCGTGGTATTTAACATACGCGTAAACAAAAAAGAAACAAATAATAAAATAAATATATGCAAAGTAAAGTGTTGGTATGATTATTATGAAAATGATCTAATCTTAGATAAACGAGTCTCTACATTTATTAACATTTATTTTTAAAATGCATGTAAATTAGAATACTTTCTTAACTAGCATCTCTCGTGTAATTAAAATGTTCTTTTTATAAAAATAAATAACTATTTTAGTTAAACATCTTCCTATTACGATTATTTGAAAAAGATAAATGTGTATAGGTGTTCAGTAATTATGAGAATGATTTAATCATAGATAAACGAGACTCTACAAATTAATATTTATTTTTAAATATAATACAAGACGTTTTTGTTATATTTTTTAATAAGGAATGTAGAAAAAGATTTGATTAAATAATTTATATTAAAATGTGAATCCTATTCGAACCATGTTTCTCAGGATCCAATCTCTAAACTGTGTTATGTGTCTTCTAAATATTTCTTGTACTCTAATTTTCTAACATCCTGCATATGATTTAAAGTTATTTTCACAGTAAACTATTTTTTATCTTTATTTTACATTTAAGTTTAAGATAAATGATGTTTTTATTATTTAAAAAAAAATATTGCTGAGAAGATTAAACCGAGTTGAGAATTATTGAAGTAGTGGGAGTGTTAGTAGTTATGGTAAAGGATTTTTAAAAAGAAAATAAAATTCAAAGAAAAACAGTAGCCGTCAGAAGCAGTAACATCAACAGCAACAGCAACGGTGAATGTCTTACTTCGAGAAAACGTTTTTATGATTTTTTATACATTTTTTTTTCTTTCAAAATCGACAATGTTCCATAAGCTTTTACCTTTTGTTATTGTCCTTTCGTTATTCTTCGTAGGAGGGGGTGGAGAGCAGGTTTTAAGAAGAAAAATCCAAACTCGAGCTCGAATCAATTTGCTTCGAGACACGGTGGTATCATCGAGTAAAAGGGTCGTTGAACTTTCTTAGGGCAAGTTGAAACTCCTCTCACGGATCCTCATCGTAAACTCTCGTCGATCAGACACGAGACAGCCGTGAAGGATCTACGAATTTTCATTTCTTTTCTTATATTTCATTTTCTTTTTTGTTTATAAATTTTATCTCGTTCGGAGTTCTGACAAACCTTTTGAGAGATATTTCGTTCTGGTTTGAGTTCAAAATAAAAGAATAAATATTATATATAGGTAAATATATATATTATTATTTAACAAATAATAAAATTAACAATTTTTATTGAAAAATAATTTATAATTAATATATATATGATATGGATTAAAAATGGTGTAGGAGCATGGTTGAACTATCTATTTAGGTATTAAAAAACCTTTAGAAACCTTTTTCGATGCACCACTAGATTTTTCTTTTCTTTTCCTTTTTTTCTTTTCTTCCCCTTCATTCTATTTTTCTCTTTCACTCTTTCGGCAAACAAATGACGAGCCATAAATACATTAGCACCGAAGGTGTTAGGTGGGTGTGTCCTATATTAATAAGCAGTCATTAGGAGATACTTGCTCGAGGCTATGGACAATAGGCAAGAATTTGACTCACGGCAAACCATTTTCTTAAAAGGGAATCATCCCGTCGTAAATCTTATCTCATTTCTTTTCGTTTAATGTTACACCCAAAATCATTTCACCTATACGTTTGATAATCTTTTATATTTATTTATTATTTTTTGGGCTTTTTTAATCATTATCAAAATTTCATTCAATTTCTCACATTTCATTTGCCATATTTAAAAAAATAAGCAGAAAAAAATGTTTCTGTCCAAAAATATTTAAATTTATGAGGATGTACATAAATAAAAAATAATTTTTCATACGATAGGTTAACGGAAAAAATCATTCCAACTTTTACATTGTTTTTTTTGTGATTTAATGTTCACTTTTAAATTTATATTAACTAATCGTTAACTCGTGTCTTTAAGTTAAGCTCGCACAATGCATAATAAAAATATAAAAAAAAACTTTAAACGACAAGGATATACGTAGCACGGTTATTACCGATTTAACGAATACGTTATTAGGCTAATCGAGGTGTTGACTCGGCCAATGTTACTTCCATCCACGATAAACGTTGCTTCTTCGAAACAAAAAGTTCATATAAATGGATAATAATAGTATAATTTGGTAATAAGTTTCCTTATATATATACATCAGACCTTAACATAATTACACGTGTAAAGTTATTACTTTAAATGATCATTTGAAAAGAAAAAAAAAAGGTATTAAAAAACTTGCAAAAAGGAAAAATCATTCGAAACAATTTTTCGGATTATTAAAAAATAAAGAATTTAAGAGAGGAGGATAAGGGGGAAACTAAACGATTATTGAAAATAATCAATGAAAATATAAAAAAGAAAATTATTATTACGAGAACATAAATTTTTATGAGAAGAGGAAAGAAAAAATAAATAAAATTCCAATGTAGAAATGGTGGGTGGAGGGTGGAGAAGAAGTGGATGTTTGGATAAAATAAGATAAGTTGTAAGTAGAGAAGTGATTTCTTGTAAAATCAGAGAGAAGGAGAATGGATATCGTCAGAGATGAATCCCTAAGTCGATCATTAATTATAGTCGCGATGCGTTATAATTAGGCGAGGTGTAATCAGATTGGCGAGAGAGGCAAGAGGATATCCGTCTAGTTACGCCTAACGATCCCCTCGGTGGCAATTCATTAAGGTGCCACAATGCTAGTGCCACGCCCGAGATCCGCTTCCTAAGGCGCATATAATCGTTGTGTTACGTCATCTAATCGCTAAACTTTAAAGACGTTCAAATGTACGTTTTAGGAATTCACATTGGTTTATTACTCATCGAAACATTTCTTTACATTATTATCCAATAATAATAATAATAATAATAATAATAATAATATATATATATATATATATATATATTTTATTTTATACAATGTATATTTTTTTTTAAGCAGTAGTATCTTATTTATATACTGTTTTAATATTTAATTGAATATGCACACCTATATTTTATATTATAAAAATATTATACACATATTATTGTTAATATTAATTTATTTTATAATATTTATACTCGATTTAAAATAATATATTTTTTTTATCATTTAATATAAACAATTAATGAATTATTAGATAATTAGTTGTAATTCCAGCATAGAGACAATGAAATTAAATTCATACATATATAGACTATCCAATACGATTTCTGTTTTAGCAATTAATGAACGAAACTATCATCCTTTATCATTTCTATCCATTCCGTATTCTATCTTATTCTATATTATAGACGAGAAAAGGATATCAAGAGTAGTAGAGTATAGTTAGCTTTGGTTTCTAGTCGTCAAGGGTTGATAGTAGACGGTACTATATAGCCCGCGGGTCGGTAACAAGGTTACGGACTCATCTTCTACTACTCGTCCAACAACTTGGGCCCTCGGTTCATCAGGCCACAATATTACTAATCAGTGCTAGGATTGGCCCGGGCGTTAAGTGCCTTCAGGATTGCCAATTCATGTTGGCACGCGGAAGAGAATCCCGCGACTACTCTTACTAACCTCTCACTTACTTCGACTCACAAAATCTGTCCATTTGCGAATATCTTCTTGATGTATCTGTCTCTGTATATGTATCTGTGTGCCTACGTGTGTATGTGTATGTGGATTGGAGGAAGATCTTCTATTACGAATTCATTACTTCCTCGATAATTTAATTCTCATTCCTACCAGTTCCTCCAATGTGTTTTTTTTTAATCTTAAATTTCAAACTGACACATCTGAGGAATATTCTGATATATTTGTTAACAATTATCTTAACGTAATCTTCTATGATTTACTACATTCAATAAACGATGTATCCAAGTATTTTATTTTTCTAAATCTAAGGAGTTACGTCAATGATTAGAGAACGTCTTTGGAAGATTTGTATCCCTGTAACAAAAAATAAATGGTTTTAATCTCAAGATTTAGAGTAACGTTATAAAGATATCTTATCAACGTACAATATCGAATACTTTAGATACTCGAACCAACTAAAATGTCACCTCCTCGTTATTTCGAACTACTAGGCGTGAAACATCGTTCGTAATAGTCACCCTAAATTTCTCCTGAACACCACTCGCCCCCTTGACTCGATTAATAACATAACCACGTACATTGCTAACACGAATATTAAAAAACGAACCGACGACGTAACGTTTGACGTTTCTAAAAGAATCGATCACTGCCTAAAAATATATATCTTCAAATCGTAACTATAATAATAATAATAATAATAATAATAACCTTTCGCGCGTGTGATTTGACGACAGAAACCTCAAAGTGAAAAAAGGGGGAGGGGAGACTTTAAAAAAAGGAAACTTTTTTTTTGTTTAAATGATAGCAAGAGCGAGGGTTGCGGGTGGTATTGAGATCATTGGTTCAGTTCATGGGGGTGTGAGTTACGGGGTGAACCGCGACAATGCTCTAATCAAATGTCATGAATCAGCGCCATTATGTGCATCTGCGGTATGAATTTGTAAATATGCCTTCGAGCAAAGGAACCGTTTCTCAAACCCCATCCCACCACTCCCACCCGTCACCCTACCATCCCCCTCGTCCTCTTACATCCCGCCCTTATTTTAACTTCACGTGTTACGAACACACTCCACCATCGTTCTTTCCTTTCTTCATTATTTAAACCAAACCCTTTTTCAATTCGTTCTCTCTCTCTCGTTTTTCGCCATTTCTTTTCGATATTAACAAACAATCCTGCATCTAACCGGAAACAAAATTCTTTCATTTCCTGTCGACAATCATTCGACGGAACGTTTGGGATAAGTCAATTATATCTGATTTATCCTTTGACTTGAATCAGGGTTGGTTTTTAATAATATTATAGAATTAAAAAATTTAATTAAATTTAAAAAAACTCTATTTTCTAAATAAATATAATAATAATGTAATAAAAGTAATAAAATTAATAATAATTTTTTGGATTTGTTAGGAAAGTTCAAATTGATGGGAAAGAGGTTTTCTTTTTTACCGGGATAAGGAATAAAAAATTATATTTTTGTTCTTTTATTTATTTATTTATTTTTTTTGAGTTAACAAAAGTAAGTATAGATGATAACTTCAGTGACAACTGCGCGTGCGCGAACAAAGCTTTTAACTAATCCGTTCTACGAGTCGAAACAGTACGGGAGGTTTAAATAAAAGCGTAGGAAAAGCGAGGGGATTGAAAATGGGAAGGAATTTCCGACTGTGAAGTTCGGAAAAATGTTCTAAATATTCTTGTAGGACTTCTTTTCAAGCGTAGCATTGGCCGCCGTCGACCGGTAAAAATAACATTTTACTCTAATCCAGGAAGTGGGAACCCTACGAAGCGTATCGCAAAGAAACTTTCAAACCTTTTTACGTATATCTATGTGTGTATGTGTGTATGTGTATGTGTATACGTGTTCACTCGATATCCTTTCTATCTTCAAATTTTTTTTTAACCCTTAATAGAAATAGAAACTGCATTTTTTTATTGTAATAAGTATTATTACAAATATTAAATATTAAAAGTATATTGTTTTTAAAGTAAATTAATAATTAAAAATTATTGAATACATGCTTTATAAAATATATCAAAAAAATAAATTCAAATCGATGTTTCTGTGTGATTTTTTTTGGTATTGAAATAAACTTTACGAAATTAAAAGATTAACTTGGAAATTTGTGCGCACGTGTGTGTTGTTTTGCGTATTCCATCATTGCTAAAATTATTTTCATTTCTCAAAATAGAAATAGAATATAAATAATAATGCAACAGTCGTGGAATTTTTAGAATAAAACGAACGATCGAAAGTATCTCATTAAAATAAACTGAAAAAAGAGAAAGAAAGAGAGAGAAAGAGAGAGAATGATTGAGGTTATCTAATCGTCTTAGTTTATCTTTTACTCTGATACTTAAACAAACTTTTCACTTCTCAAATATCATTTAGTACAATTTTTGTTAAACGTTTTATTTACTATGTAAATATATAATATCAAAATATGAAAAATATTTTCTACAAATTTATTTCTTTTTCCACGATTTATAAGAAAAGGCGTCAAGAAAATCGAATATAATTTTGTATCCAATAATGAATCATTTGAAAATAAGTAAGTTAATAAGTAAGAAGAAGAATAGGAATGAAAGTATAAGTGAAGAGATTTTTCGTCCCACTCATCGTATATCGAGATGACTTTTTAACCTAATACGATAACCCGAAAGTCAAGGGCACTCGAACGCGTCCTGAATCTGATAACAATTTGTTACGTGTATGCGCATGTATTATAAAAATAAACGATTAGTAAAATAAATAGAATAATACAAATCAAAATATATATCATCGACATGGTGTATATAACATTTATATCATATTTGGAAAACACATTTTTGTAATAAATACCAAAAATCGATTCAAATTTTCTATTCATTTTGATAGATTCATTTTGCTATTAAAACTTGCAAAGAAATAAAAATAAAATAAAAAATTTTTCTGCATAAGATATATATATATGATATTAAATAATAATATTATTATTATTATAAATATTATATAATATTAATTATAAACATCTTAAAAGCATTTCAACGTGTGTTAATATAATTTAGGCATTTTATTTAGAAGATAAATATAATTAATAAAAATTTGCCTATTAATTTAAATTTATTTAAAAAGTAAATAAACTATATTATTAATATTAATGAGAGATTTTTATTATTACAATAGATAATAGGTTGAACGAATATGGGTTAGGGGCAAAAAAAAATCTAAAAGAAGGGAAATATAATAAATACAATGTAAAATGGTAACCTTAAACGAGGGAAAAATTTTTCCAACGCAAAAAAAAAAAACTTATACACACACACACATATGTAAAAAATATCTAAAAAGTCGAAGGGAGATGAAAATGATATCTTTTAAAGCACATACATAAGTTTCCTACACGTTAATGATTCGTGTACCATCTAAACAGTACTCTCTAGTCTTGGTTTTTCGAAAACGGACCACCCGTTGCATTACTCCGCTTTGTGGTCGTATGCTCTTTTGATCTACCCCCATAATTAATCCACAGAGGTAACCGGAGACGCGCGTATGGCCGCACGAGGACCTACGAGGGCGGCTTTTATTCATCGACGAAACTCTGAACCGAGTTATTGAAAGGGTATTGGGATAGGGATGGGTTGGAGGAATACGAGAAAGAGAGGAGAGGGGGAGAGAAGGAAAGAAAGAAAGAATAAGAGAACAAAAAATCAACGTAACGCTGATTAACATTTTAATCAGTAAGAGTCACGTGCCTGTTCTTCAATGCGTCCTTTTTGCTATATTTTCTAATGATAGGAGAGATAAAGCTTGTTGTATCACATCAACCGCGTGATTTACAAGTTTCGTGTTACAGATAAAAACTCGACTATTGGGGATTTTTTTCTCATGAGATACGTACGTAGATATTTTTCTAGTTTATGTATGCTATTACGTGAATATGTTTGTGTATGTGTGTTATGGAACTACAAGACATCCCTCAAATCGAATTTCTTTTCACAATCTTTCGATCACGTTATCGAATTTAAAACACGCGTATGTGTATATGGTATTTTCTCTTTTAGATATAGGATTATCATTTTCTTGCTTTCTGATTTCTTTTTTGGTTTTACATTTACCGATTAAATGAAAATTTCACTCTACATTAATTATTATTAGATATTAAAAAAAGAAAAAAATTCTGTCAATTGGTGTGAGTGATTCGTATTAGAAAAAATACAAATATTTATAATTTATTATTATTAATATATTTCTTTTACTGTACTTTATAAATTGCACTTAACAGTACAATGCATTTTTATAATATAACTGTTTCGTAGTTATTTATTATACTATATATATAAAAAGGGGATTAACGAAAAAAGAAATGTTAAATCTGATCTCGGTGAAAAAGATATCGAGTTTTTGAGACATTCCAAAAGATCAAAGTACCAAATCTTCTTTTTTTTTTTGAATTCGATTCGGATTTGTTAAGCATTAAATGTATTTCGTTCTGCATTCCGTCGCGTACTATGAGAGTAAGCACGAAGAGGTGGATCGAAAGAGGATCGATAACAACGAGTGTTCATCCGTTTATCGATTTTGGTGAAGTCGCTTTTAACGAGTGTGTCCGTAAACGGACAAAGAGCGTACCTCTCGTTCTATCTCTTTCTCTCTTTCTCTCTTTCTCTCGTTCCGAACACGTTTCATTCTCTTTTTCTCCTGCGAGTCAATTTCCTTCGGGACTGCCACGGCAATATGGGGGTTGTACCAGGGCACCGATCTCGTTTCTCTCCTCTTACTGAAAGGTATAAGTATTTGTTCGATTCTTTTTTGTCGGCGGTTTCGGTTTGAAAACGAGAGACGTGCTTCTCTATCTCTCTCATCTGTTCATCAAACTCAACTCTATTCAAAATTCACGTCTGAGAATCTTTATTTAACAAAAAATTAATAAAAAAAATACATCTATTTAAAAAGTTACAATAAATGATAAATCTTTCGTGAATGATACATACTTCCCACTTCACCCCTGAAATATTACTCTCCTCTACAGATTTAAAAAAAGAATTAATAATCTAAACTATCAAGTTTTGTATTTCGGGAATAACGTTTGTTCGGTCGACTAAATGTAAAAAGAAAGAAAATCATAGTCGCGATTAGGTTAGTAATTGAATAACGTAAATAATACAGCCCGAAAAATCGCATCTAACTAGGAGAACATACCAAATTCAAACCTAGTTTTTGCTTAAAATGGCATGCAACTTATAGACCTTGACTAGTACATCATTGTGTTAAATTATTATACTCCTAATGGTCAATCGTTTTTAAGATATTTGCGATTAAAGTTTAAATAAATAGTTGCTCACGTATATGTACCTGTGTTTTGCTTCACTTAATATAAGCCGTCGGTAGTGAAGCTGGTAAGGGCCCAGACTCGGGCACGGACTCGTATTTTGGGGTCGTGCGTTCAAGTCCGTCCGTCCTTAATTTAATTTTTTTTTTTTTTATTTCTTTTTTTTTTTTCAATTTTTTCAATTTTTTTTTTCTATGTTTTTACAATATGTTATATTTTTTTTTATAAATGATATAATGTAAAATAATTTTATTGATGCATTTATTTTATAAAACGTATTTTTTATTATATGTTATTTACCTATAATTATTAATTATATTACTTATGCGTAATAAATAAGTTTCTTTTTTTTAATTTTTCGTAATGTTTGCAAATAAAAAAAAATTTGAAATGTTTTATAAAATAAATGCATCAAAAAAATTATTTTACATTATATCTATATATATAAAAATGAATTCGTGTATGTATGTCGCAAGTGAATTCAAAAACTATACACCCAATCGCCGTGAAAATTTTATGAGTTATTCATTATATTCCCGGACATATTTTTGTAAATTTTTTTTTTCATCAGAGCTACGGTTCGTGGTCCAGATCAAATTTTCCAAAAATTTCAACGTATCATTGTGTGAGTAATACACACGAACGTCAGAAACAAGTGAGCAGAGATCAAACGTATCATTGTGTTAGTAATTCATTGCGTCAGAAACAATTGAGCAGAGATCATGAAAGAGAGCGACCTCACACTGTTATTACTTCAATCATTAGAAACGAGACGAACGATACATATTGATTTACGTGGTTTGAATTACGATCCCCTTTACAATTACAGTAACACAAGGCTCCTATCTTTATTCTCACTAATTCGAAAGTGTGTAGCCTAAATTTTGTTTGTCTTCGCAGAGAGAAAAAAGGCAATGCAACGCATGCCTGGGCCACTAGTATAGTATATAGTATATATTGTATATTAGTATATATAGTATATAGTATATATATATAGTATATTAGTATACATAGTATATATAGTATATATAGTATATATAGTATATAGTATAAATAATAATTAATCGTTAATAATAAAAACAGGAGGTTTTTAGTCGGTAGGCATTCTGTACTAGGACCGATTTATCCAGGATAATTTCCTGGATAAGACGGAATCCTGGACAGACTGAATCCGACACTACCCCAGGAAATCGGGCCTGGGGTGTCTATGAAGATTTTCCTCCTGTCGTAAAAAAAAAAAAAAAAAAAACTGTATTGCTGATCACCACTTCAAACATTACCAGAGAACATTGAAGATTTCCCGAAGAATTTGGGGTAAGTAAAAAAATTAAATCGTGCCACCTTCTGTTATATCATATTTTCCTGATACAAAATTTGATTTATGGACACCCCGAAAATTTTTCTCGAAATTTAGATTTGTAACAGGATCACATGATGTGCGAGGAGGTGGTACGCAAAAATGTTTTTTTGTTTTTAATTTTTTATCAAAAAAAGGTATTTCATTTAGGAAATTAAAGGGAAATGATAGGGTTGGCAAAGATAACACTTTTGATTTGTATTTTATGGTAAACATTTATTTTTTTTAGATCAGGTATACATTTTTGTAATATACATTGATATATACATTAATTTTTATACTTATTATATACAAAGCTAATTTATTTCAGTTAATATATACTTTATATATAGCGCATATAAATTGTATAATATATAGCATAATAAAATAGTATAATACAGTAGTACAAGTATAATATAGTAGTACTATAAAATAGTTAAAGTTCTTTTGAGCGAAAAATTTCGAAAGGTTGCGTCAGCGTTTTCTCAGCGAAAACTTGAGCTAGATTAAAAACAATGTTATCGTCAGATAGCCCAAGGTTTAGAGAAGATTTTGATATAACTAAGTCATGGTTTAGTCAAGGTTCAGTATGGGTTGCGTCAAGAAAAAGTAAAAAGTAGTTAAAGTTCTTTTGAGTGAAAAATGTTAAAAGGTTGCGTCAGCGTTTTCTCAGCGAAAACTTAAGCTAGATTAAAAATAATGTTATGGACAGATAGCCCACAATTTAAAGAAGATTTTGATATAACTAAGTCATGGTTTAGTCAAGGT
>JACGTP010000016.1:550059-658359 GCA_023678845.1 Mischocyttarus mexicanus | reverse complement strand
TCATCATCATCATCATCATCATCATCATCAACATCATCGTCGTCGTAGTCGTAGTCCAGCACTTCCTCTTCTTCTCATCACCCTCCCTACATCCTCCTCTTCCTCCTGATCCACCTCCCATCATCGACATTTGCATCGACTGCAGCTGCAACGGGACGGTAACTCGAGAATTTTTACGAGCCGGGTCAAAGTTCGCGCATTACCTGCCGCTGGCACGTCGAACCAATCCCCCGATGTGACCATAGTGTGTGGAGTATTGGTAAGAAAAGTAGTAGTGGTTTATTGTATATAGTAAGTAATAGTAGGTAGTAGTAGTAGTAGTAGTAGTAGTAGTAGTGGTGGTTATATAAATTCTTGCTTCTGCTCATTGTCGTAGTATTAGTAGTAGTAGTGGTAGTCGTTCAAGTTGACTTGAAAGAAAGATCGCACGGGCCGAATTAGCATAAGGCTGCACATGCGTATTTATTTCCTCATTAACGCCATGACTGACCCCGTCAGCCTGTTGTCTAATCATCTCTCCCTCCCTTTCTCTCTTTCATTTTCATTCTTTTTTTAAATGTGCATTAGCAAAGAGAAAGAAAGAGGGAGGTAAGGAACAGGGAAAATGAAATTGGAAAGAGTCATACTATTTATGTATAATGCGCAATCGTCCTCGGCTAAGTAATCTGCATATCCAGTTGAATGAATAGAATCTTCTAGAAGGTAATACGAACAACTTCCTGTTATATACCGAACAGTTTCATTCTAACGTTTCAATCGTCCAAGTGGGCGTATTACTCGCTTAATATATACATATACATATATATTTGCGTCAACAACAACAAGAACCAATGGGGACTTTTGCGGCTTCGAGTTCGACGAACGTTTGTCGAGTCATAGTTGTTGGCGTTAAAGAAGAAAATAAAAGGACTAAAAAGGATATAAGAAATATTTCGATCGATCCTAGTCAAAGTTTGAAACACGCGAAGAAGATATTGGGGAGAGGGTGTTGGTGAAATAAGGAAAGCCTGTGTCTTCGAGTATGTAATAGAAAGAGTAAGAAAGAAAGTAAGTAAGAGAGAAAAAGAGAGAAAGAGAGAGAGAAAAGGTAAAGAGCAAAGAGCACGACAGTGAAAAGTGCAGAGGTAGAGGGCTCCGACCTGACTGACCCTGACTCGATGGCCCGGCCGCCTTCGAAGCCCTTCGTAGCCCTACTCCTAGCACTTTTACCCTCACCCTTTAGCCTCCGGGGGGGTGGATGGATGGAAGGCGGGCCGGCCCATTTTTCGCGCCCCACTTGACTCCTCGTGCTCATTGGCTGCCGCCCTCTAGTCGTGACCTCTCTTTCCGAGCACAACCCCTGGTTTCAACCAACCCCCACCTTCGATTACGATATCATCCTATGTTGAAGTAAGTACGAAAAAGATATGAATGGTAAGAAAAAAAGGAAATTAACCGATAATGATGATGATGATGATGATGATGATAATGTTTGATAAAATACTCTTATAACAAATATGTAAGAAATTTTTTTTTGTACAAAAAATCAAAAAAGATAAGAAATTGACGGAGAAAGATAAAAATGATCACATTTCGAAGACGATCAGGAAGAAGGGAATTCCTGAAGTTATTAGGACATTGTTTAATATTCAAGGAATACGATAGGAAAGTTTTCGAGAAATATAATCGGCAGGTTGTGAAGAAATCTGAGATAGAGTTGGTTAGTTTGAACGGTATAGAAGGAAGCTAGGACTAAAGATAGAGATAGATATAGAGAAGAGATAGAAACGAAGAATAGTAGTGGCGGGTAGTAGTAGTAGTAGGGATAGCTGAGAGTAAGTAGTGTTACATTAGAGTGGGAGATATAAAAAGAGAAAGAGAGAGAAAGAGAGAGAGAAAGTTGATAGGAGGTCGGTGCAGAGAGCAACGGAGCTAGAGACTGATCCCAAAGTAAGAAAGAGAAAGATGTACACAGATATAAACGAAGAAGCAGAGAAAGAGAGAGCAAGAAAGAAAGAGAGTGAGAAAGAGGTAGAGAGAGAGAGAGAAAGAGAGAGAGAGAGAGGCACGTTGCGCGAGACGACACGTTGCTTGACGGTGGTCGGGCAACGCGTGGTGGTCTGGTTTGTTGAGGGGTAGGGTAACTTCGTAGCCAATGAGAGGCTCACCGGGGCGCGCCCGGGACTCGACCCCACCTTCGGTAGCCATGGCAACCCGTAACAATCCGCGAGAAAGCCGCGAGGCTTCGGGGTGGTGGGGGCCAGGTCGATGTCAGGGGTCGTCTTAGTCGGCAGTCGGTCTCTGGTCGGCCCCAAGAATAGTCGTCGTATCGAGGCGGTAGTCGAGTATCACCTCTCTGTTCTCTCCTCCTCCTCCACCACCTCCTACTACTACTACTACACTACTACTTTCTTTACTCTATCGTATACTACTACACACTACTACTACTACTACTACTACTACCGTGTTGCTCTCTCCTCACCAAACACACGTAGTAGCCCAACGTGTGCTCAAGGATTCTGTGCGCGCGCGCATCTATTCCTCTCTCTCTCTCTCTCTCTCTCTCTCTTTCTCTTTCTATCTATCTCTTCTTGTTCTTTATTTTACCCTTTTTTCTTCCTATTTCTTCTTCTTCTTCTTCTTCTTTCCCTATCACTACCATCACTATTACCATTACTGCTATACCAGCTAGTACTACACCACTACTACTACTATTATTACTAGTACTACTATTGGCTGTTGTAGTTCTTCCTTATACTCGTATATACAACAACTAGGGTGTCCCTTTCTATCTTTCATCTTTCCTATCAATCCTTCCTATCTCTTTCTTTTACTTTCATTCCATCTCTCTCTTTTTCTCTCTTTCTTTCTTTCCCGCGCGCGTGCCCCCGGTTTACCGTCAGGCGACCGCATACGCTCCGACGAGGACGACGTGCCGCCACCGCGTAGTCCGGACCCGACGATCGTCGTCGCCGTCGTTGTCGTTGTCGTTGTTGTCTTCGTCGTCGAGTTTAACGCGCGCGCTTTTTCGGTTCGTCATCGAAACTTCAAGGAAAATACGAACCGTGTCCGCCCCCTTCCCCCTACGGTGTGTCTTCTGAAGTACGAATAATCCTGTGGTGACAAGAAATCAACGACGTTGTTCGTGTGTCCTTTAATAATAATAATAATAATAAAAATAAAATAAAAGGGAGAAAGGGAGAGAGAGAGAGAGAGAGAGGAAAATAGTGTGGAAAAAAAGTTCTTTCGAAAATAAATTTATTATCGTGTCCGGTAACGTTCCCTACTCGTGTTCTTCTTCGAGGGTTGGGTGGGTGGGTGGGTTGAGGTTTTGGTTTAATTTATTCTTCAACAAAAAAGAATAAAAGAAAAAGTAAATAAAAATTCAAAAATATACAGTGACCAAGTGAAAATTCGTTAAATATAGTTCATTAAATGATATATAATTGCGCGATGTCAACGGTACGTTCGTCGATCACGATTAACAGCGGAAGAAGAAGAGGGATCATCATCTTTCCTATCGGTTATTGGACTCTCTAAAGTTATATATATCTAAAGGATATTGGAGAACGGGGTTTACTCTTTAGTTCTGGTAACCACATTAGTTTTGGTACCAAAGGTGTGATACACCGAGAGAGTGTGTTTATTAACATTTCTTTGGATTACCAATTTACCTATAAAATTAAGATCATTAAAATAACATTATTAAAAAAGGGACAGTGAATGATATAGAAATAATAATAATATATATATAAATAAAATATTAAAAGAAAAAAGGAAGAGAAAGAACGAAAGAGACAGGGGGTGTTGCAAGAACAACGGGGGGTTCGAATCGGGGGAAAGTAACTAGTACATAAAAGTGCTTATAGAAGAAAAAGACACGTACCTTGAGAGAAGTGAGAGACTCCTCGCGATCGGCGCGAGTCGAGTCGATTCGGCGGAGGGCTCGGTGGTGGCGTACGAAGAGGAGGAAGGAGCCGTCAGGGTGGTTCGAGGGGGGACAGGAGGCGCGGACGCCCTGGCGACTGCCGGGGTGGTTTACCCGGCCGCGACGGCGACGTTGTTCCCCGGCCGGGTGCCGGCAGGACACCACCACCACCACCACCACCACCACACAGAGTTCGCCAGCACGTTAGAGCTGGGGTTCCCGGCGCGCGGCACTAACGCCTCAATGGCGCTGGTAGCCCCGCCACCCTCCTGGGCATCCCGGGACCCCGGAGGAAATAGCCTTGGGACCGGTGGTGGGCCCTCACCGGCGGCCGCGCCAGCTGCCACGGCCGGCGGCGGCGGACCACTTCAGGTTGGCCCGCCGCCGCCCATGCCTCCTGCCACGCATTTAACACCCTCGGCTACGCCCGAAGATATCACGTGCCTAGTACCAACCGGTGCTGTATTAACACCAAGAGATCCATTACCGCCTAGCACTACGCCCGGAAGTCAAGCTAACAGCTCGCAATCCGGTAGCTCACAAACTGACAAGTCGCCTAACATCGAGTGCGTTGTTTGCGGGGATAAAAGCAGTGGGAAGCATTACGGACAATTCACCTGCGAGGGTAAGTCAACTTACCCCGTCTTCATTACATACGGAACTAGGATAACAGAGATTTATTATCATCGTGTGATATATATATATATATACCTTATCTAACACGATTCTACCTAAAAGAAGAATTTTCTCTCTATCTTTATAAGGATTTATATCCTCTAGGAAGAAGATCCCTTATCTATCTCCGACGAATCTTTCGATTTAGGATCACTATCGGACGTGGTTTAGCTTTCCTATCCATCCCCCTTGTTTACGGAAAGACGAAGATTCAACTACCGGGGATGATTTTTCTCCGATCGATAGGGCTCGGTTTTCTTTCAACTAATTCAATAACCTTATTTATTAGTATTATTTGTATTTTCACCTATCCTTGTTCAGTATAAGACAAAGCCAATGTACAAGTACATCCTAACTCTCTCTCTCTTTCTTTATTCACTTGCTTACTTGCACATATTCGTACATTCCTTAAGGAAGAGAACAGAAGGAACGGCAGGTATAGCGAATGTGCGGTTAGGGGGTTGAGATAGCGTAAGGCAAGGAGTAAACCGCGGACGTTCCTAATGACGTTTATTACTGCGAGAATTATTTTAATGAACGCGGAGCGAGGTGAGAGTCCTGGCAAATCATTTTTCTTATCTCCCTTTCTTTCTTTTTCTCTCTCTTTTTATTTCTTTCCTTCTTCTTCTTCTTCTTCTTCTTTCGAATAAAAATAGACGGATGGTGGCTTTAAAAAAGAATTAAGATCGAGCTGCGAGATACGTGCTGCAGTTAATTGCACTCTCGATGTAGTCCAAATGAGTGAGAAAGAGATAGAAATATATATATATAGAAAGAGTAAGAGGAGAATGAAGGAACAGAGACAGAACGTATCGTCGGTGAACGTTCAAAGTGCGCGCAAGTGCGGAACGCGTGTTTCGCGATAGAGGTCGAAACTGTTCGAGCGATTAAACCGCAATGGGGACACACACACGACACATTCCACTAGAATACTATACCATCGATAATTGCCGACCATTTACAACCTGTAAAACGTGATACCCATATACCACCACCAACAACACCACCACCACCTGCTAAAGTTTCACTCTGATTTTGAACTTCGTACGTACACGTGTTAGGTTTCCGCGATTACAATTATTAAATCAAAACGAAAAATCAACTTCAACGATGTATTTTCAATTTCGTATATCAATCTATCGATATTATCATCCTCATACGAGTATTCTTATTATTTTCAATATGAAATAATTCTAATCATACGTTGTAATTGAACCATGGATTTTTACTTCGAGACAAGTGTTAAGTTTTTTTCGTTAGATCATTATTTTTCGATAAATAATTTCATTCGAACAATGATCTTCTACGATTAATATCATCGTTAATTGAAATTTAATTTTTTCTTTAATTATTAAATAATTGCAATCATATCTCACCTGTATTGTAATTGAAACTCGAACTACAAGTTGGAAATTTCTTTTAAAATCCCTCATTTACGTCAATAATATTAAAACAATTTCTCATATCTTAAAAATAAATCTAACAAAAAAAAGAACGAAATCTTCCAACACCGCGTAAATTATTTCTATCATCTAAAAATAAATTGCATTGCACGAATTAAAACTCTAACTCCGGAATAAGTTCTGAGGCTTAGTGGAGTAATTAAAAATTAAAAGATTAAATCTTTCCGAAAGGATTAATTTGTTAATATTTTAATAATCATGTAAGAAAAGAACATCGGTAGGGTGACTAGAGGGCCCTGTTTTTTTTACTTTTTTGTTTTGTTTTCCGGTGTCTTACAGAAATAATTGCATTTAGGAAGGATATCATTTTTCTGCTCGGTGCAATGTCATTTTCTAGAAATATTCTACGTGCCAGAGATATACATGTCCGTCGGTTTTTATTTTTTTTTCTTTTCTTTATCAGTTGATCTCTGTTTTCTGGAAGAGAGAGAGAGAAAGAGAGAAAGGGAGTGAAAAATAGAAGAAAAAAAATGAGCCGACGGTCGCGTGGCCACCCCGCGGAAAGCGTCGCAAAGATACGCAGAGATATCCTAATGAACCCGCGTTTCTCGGCTAATTACTCGCCCTTAGAACCGCTCCTGCTGATCTTCACAGTGCGATGAACTTTTGAACGCTTCGGGACCGGTCGTTGAGCTTCTTCATTTTTTCCTTTTTTTTTTCTTTTTTTTTTCTTTTCTTTTATTCTTTTCTTCCTTCTTTCCTTCTCTTTTCCTTTTTCTCCCTTTCTATTCATTTTTATTTTAAATTGTCAACTTAGGACGATTTCGTCTATTCAAACACGATGGCCAATTAAACGACAAACCTGACACTTTTCACTCAACCTCGATTATACTCAAATTTTCTTTTATGGTTCTATCAAATAGTATAAATAATTATTAAACATTCAAATATATATCAAATTAACAAATTTATATTATATTTAATTGTACCACTTCAAGTTAAGTTGTTGATAATTAAATAGAAGTATTATTATTCCTTGTTTCAAATGTTAGGACAAACGTGCATGTCATATTGGAAACAAGTGAAATATAACTTCAAAGTTATTTAAAATTGCAGAAAAGTTTCTGTGTGTGTGTGTTCATGATTTTAGTTAATAACAAATTATTGAGTGATTATCAAAGGGATTTTGTTTGAGGTAACTTTTAACATATCTCAACCCTCGATGTGTTCCAATTACTATAGAGACACTGATGTTTACTGTTATTAGGGTGAAATCTCTCTCTCTCTTTCTCTCTGTGTTGGTGATATACTCAACGTCGTAATAACGTGCTCGATCTGACGATAATTTCTATTCACGGCGACCCTAATTGCCTGGAAAACGGCGACACGACCCTCGTCGTCGTCGTCGTCTGCTAGCCCAGTGACACGTCGAACTATCGGTGCTTTCTCTTCTACTTAATTCCTTCATGTTCTTTTTTCTTTTTTCATTTCTACTTTTTGTCAGTAGAATGGTAAATCGTTTTTCGAGATTATAATAATATCAACGTTTAAATACACCTGTGGTGTTTTGTCTTAAATTATAAACAATGTATATAAAATTAATATAAAAAACTAAATTAAAAATATTATAAAATAATATTATTATTGAAATATATATATTTATTTCAATGATAAGAAAAATAAAATATAAATTATCAACGATAGAATAATATTAACAACGAAAATATATTATATTTTTTTAACTCTAAAAAAAGAAATAAGAATTTAATAAATCTAATTCCAATAATATATTAACCCTCCGATTAAATTTAACAAATATTGAAACTATTAAAAATATAATCTCCAAATTACAATTATCGATAGAAACATATACGTGCATATAAAAGTTGAAGTTAAAAAACAATAAAGCAACGTAAAGTAGTCGTTCAAATAGTCACCATAAAACTAGCAATATTATAGTATTTGTACGTGCGGTTTAGTGTATACAATCAAAGTGACGTTTGTACTTTTGCGAACAGTGTAGTTTTGTAATCGGTAGTATACCTTTGCTTTGGGTGGTTATTCTCATCATTCCGTCGATTCTGGTTGCACATCTGTGAATCATCATCGAGCCACGCGTCGTGCCCACCACCCCTATTTGCCGATAACCCAGCAAGCAATCGAGATCATCATCATCATCATCACCATCACCATCGTAGCATCACGAGAAACGTCATGACAAATTGACGATAATTCGTAGCCGTTTGACATCGGTTGACATCAAAATCAATCCGTCGACGTAATAAAGTGATCGCCGACAATCAGCCCGATTATCGCAATGAACGTTCTTCAATAATCCTCTGTAAAGTTTCCCCCCTCCCCTCTCCACTATCTTTTTTTTTCTCGGTGCATACTATCGGTGCATACTCTCGGTGCATACTCTCGGTGCAAAATTGTTATTTCTTTTGATTTTCCATCGTAATCATTTGCAACGAATTTTATTTATCATCTTCTTGTCCCATTTCTTTCTTTCATCGTACGGTTTTATAGTTTCTAAAGACTTTCTATGTCTTTCCTTTAGATTTTTCCTTCTTTTTTCTTTTTTTTTTTATTCTTTGTAGATATTAGGGTAAATCGGTGTTAACTATGCCGATTGTCATCGTCGTTATTTCTCTTTTTTAAATAAGATTCTAGTGACTTGACTTCGTTTTAAGTTGGATTCTAAAGATTATGGTAAATCGTTGTAAAGAAAAAGCTTTAGCTTATGTCATGCTTGTCATAATTATTTATTATTTATTATGAAGAAGTAATTCTCAATAATAAAATAATATCATAAAAAATATAAAATCATAAAAAAATTGTATGAAGTTAATTTAATTCGTAAAGTGCATTGCTTAGTCTAAAAAAAATTTATAAAGATTATTAGATTTTGATCATTTCTTCAAATATATTTTATCAATTGATTTTTGGTATTAGACGCGTAACAATAATTCATAAAACAAATTTTGAAGATTTAATATAAGATACTTGACTATTACAATTTCAGAGTTGATATTTTACTTTAAAAATTACAAATCTATATTCTCGTAATGTGTAATATAACAAATAAACTAAAACTAATTAAAGAACAAAAATAATGCGAAAAAATGTTAAAAAATATTTTGCATAAAAATATTTCCAAGAGTAAAATAAGAAGAAAGAAAGGTATAAAAAGAATTGTTTATCTTTTTGGTAAAAAGAAAAAGAAAACAGGTGGTTAAATAAAATAACAAATAAATGAGATTTATTCTCAAACGTGAAAAAACATCCTCTCGCAATTTGATTATCTCGACAAAAAAAAAAATACAAGACTCCCCTTTTTCCTGTCGGTTTTTTTTTTTTACAATCTGACTTTCTATCTCTCTCTCTCTCTCTTTCTCTCATTCTTTCATATAAGTTACGAGTAACGAGAAATGGTAAGGTTTCGTTCTTGCGCTATTTCACGGAAGACGTTTCACGAGGATGACAGAGATGAGGTGTAATTAAAGTCCCGTAGTTGGATCATTACACTGGCTTGCCGATAAATTACGACTTTTACGAGGAGTTCAATTCGCAAGGCCGAATGATCCTACTCCGTCGTTCTGATGCGTTCGCACACACACACACACACACATACACACATACCACATACGCGTTGTATCCTAACAAAAATAAGACAAATTGAAAGAAAGAAAAATAAACCCCTGTACCTCTCTTACCCCTCCAAACCCCTAATGAACAAAATATTTAAAATGAATATAAGAAAGAGAGAAAGAGAGAAGGAGAGAGAGAAAATACTGTTGGAGTTTATTTTTCAGCACTTTCTGGGGGAAAATCTCAACGTTGTGTGAGAGTTTCTTGTTTTAGTCGCGTATCAGACGCATTTAAAAGCTCGCAGATATCAGGATCGTTACGTTGTAAGATGGCGTCTGTAAATCGTAAGCTTTACGATCAGAAAATCTGTAAAACCGGCCGACGATTATTCGATGGTACTTTTATTTCCTCTTTCCTTTTTCTTTCTGTCTATCTATCTTTCTTACTCTTATATTCTCTTTCATTCTTTTCGTAATTTGGTAGCCATCGAAATTCCCCTTTTTCATTGGTCTTCTCTCAAATCACCTCATTTATTTTATCTCTTTCAAAACTTTCTTCTTTTCTTTTCCTTTCTTCATTATTTTCTCCGTTATAAAAAACTTTTTCGTTAGTTTCCATCCTTTTTATTTATTTTTATTTTGTATTTTAAATATTCACAAATTATTATGGACGTTAGCTTTCGTAAGCTTTATTTAAACTTACGTTAACGTAAATAATAAATATTTAAACAAATTTTTTTCCTTATAGCATTAAATGTATCTTCTCTTCCGTTTGATATCATTTGTTGGTTTGTCGTATAAAATTGTTGCTGGTCAAACGAAACAAGAATTCTCTTCTTCATTCCCCCTTCTGATAATCGTTTAAACAAATATTTGTTAATATTCTTCTTCTAAAAAAAAACAAAACAGGAACTATTTAGAATTGGATATCTGTTGGCATAAAGGATATTAATATTTTAAATAAGAAAAGGGAGAGAGAGAAAGGAACGGTTAACTTAAAATAAAAACAAGTAAAGTGTGCAAAGGGGGTTGTTGAGAAAGTAAAAAGAAAAAGAAAAAAAAAACAAGAAGATAGGGAGAGGGGGAGGGTCAGGAAGCATTTACGCGTTCCCTTGACGCGAAAATATTTTGATCGATGATCCTAGAAAGAAAAGAAACACCGAAAGAATAAGATAGAGAGAGAGAAAACGAGAGAAAATTTGAGTGGTTTCTCGTACGGGGACCTAAACCGGCCCGGTTCGTAAACCGGACACAACACGGTAAACCCTTTTTTGAAAGGGGTTACCTTCGAAAGGTCGTCCAAATCAGGGGCGTCGATGAGATGGCCTTTTTTTTTTTTTATCCTTTTTCTATCATGCATAAGCATGGGAAAAATCCGGCCCAAAAAGTGAAACTGGTCTTTGGTCAAACCACCATGGATAATACGAAGAACAGAGATACGACACCCTTTCGGCCCTTTAATATTCGTTCCTATCTCTCTCTCTCTTCCTTTAGGTTGTTTTTTTTTTAAAGAGTATTAGCTAAACGAAACAACGGGTTAGAAAAACCGGAGGCGTTAACGGACTTCTCGAACCAGCCTTTTTTCTTTCTTCTTTCCTTTCCTCGAACATATCATCCGTTTAAAAACAAGAAACCCGAATACATATTTTGTAATTTTCTATTGGTAGTATGAAAATATTCTACCCAAAATCTAGTTTTTCCATCAACGAAGTGTGAAATAATTATTTTAAAATTAGAAATAATTCAAAGAATATGTTTCGTATACACACGCGTAGTACAAATTATGATTGTGTCAGATAGAATATAGAAGTCAGTTAGAATAGGGGTCACGATCGCATAAATCGAAATCCTTGGATTTAAGATCACTCGTCCCTTTGAATCCCGAATGTTAGGAATGAGTGAGACAGAGATAAATAACAAGGGTTCTCTCTCTCTCTCTCTGTCTCACAATCAGGGTGTTTCTCTCTCTTACTCTTATAGGAGGATGTCAGGTCCGTTCGAACGCAGGATACGCTTGAGATTAGGTTCGAGAAACGAACATTAATCTGCCGATTACAGGAGCTTGGGTTCCTCCCATTCGAAGTACCACGACTCGAACAAGGTTCTTCGTCTTTGGTTATTGCGCGATACTCGTTTCCTTCCGCGAACGAGAGCTTAACCCTCTGTCTATTATCTCTTTCTATCTCTTTCTATCTATTTCTCTCTGTCTCTTTCTTTCTTACATTGACAATATATATATATGTCTTCTACTAAAATTACTCTCTTTTCATCCTAGGTTCCTCTATTAACTATTTTATCTTATTCACCAAATGACTTTTATCTCTCGATTTAAAAAAAAGAAAAGGAATTGTAATCTTTCAGATCGTAATAATTTTATAGTTTTTCTTTTTTTGTTCAGATTAATTTTAGAATCATTTTTGTAATAATGTTTTTGTGTAGATATCGTTCGATAGGTTATTTTCTTATTTTAAGGACGACTAGAGTTATTAAAATCGTTTTAGAAAAAAAAAAAGAAATGTTGACTTGACCGAGTTAGATCAATCATTCTGGCACCCTTTTTTTCATGATAATTATTGTTTCTCACATATAGAAAGGATCTAAGAAAAAGATCCATAGATCATAGAAGACCGACTACCTGTTGTTGAGTTCCTTTTTCGACACATGGAGAGCCACCGAAAATGATCCTAACAAAAATACACCATGTAATTAACCCCAATGAAGAAAACTTAGGGTTTCTTTTAAATCCTCTACCTTTACTAAAAAATATCCAACATCAAAGTATTTTTCAACTATTCAGTGAATCCAATTACATTTGAAATAAAAATTCTTTAAGATTGATATCAAATTTCTTACGATTCGAAATAAAATAAATATAATGATTATGAAATAATTATAGTCTACAATTTAATCGTTGGTTTTGTTTTAATCCTATATCGACAATTGTGAATAATAAATTGAACAATAAATGATACTTTATTTTCTTCTTGTAAAATAATTAATACGTGTTAGAAATAGGACAGAAGATTGGTGGGTGTATTAGATCAATATTTTTAATTGCAAAATTTAAATCAGTTTGATAAATGAGAGTTGTTCGTATTTGTTGAAAAAGTAGCGAAAAATTTGTCGAATGATGGATCATTCTCTCTAAAATTCAATATATTTTTCTCTAACTTCTCTCTCTCTCTATCTTATTATAGTTGGTCTCTTATTCTAAAACAATGCGCGGCATTGTTTCACACGCTGCAGCAACACGGCAACGTGTTATTATCCTGTCCCTAACCGTTCCACCCACTCATTTTCGAGGGCACCGACTTTCGGCGTGCGGACACAGGTGTGCCGATCGGTCGGCTTGTCGTCGAGAATATATCGTTCTCCTTCTCCTTCTTCTTCTTCTTATTATTATTATTATTATTTTCTTTTTTATTCCATTTTACCTTTTCTTCATCTCCTTCCTCAGATTCTCCTGGTTCCCTTCCTTGATTTAAAAAACAAAAAACACGATCTTGATAATACCGATTTCCGATTTACTCATAGTCAGATTTTATCAACCTTCCCCTTGCCCCCTTTCCTTCTCTGATACATTATTTTATAAATACATTAAATCAATATATTTTTCTAACCAGAATTTATGTTCAGATATAATCACGTATAAATGTAATCACGTATAAATTCTAACGATAGTATTAATTCATATTAAAGAAAAGATATTGAAGGAATAATGAAAAATCTATGGAATTATCTTTTTTTATAAAATTTATTATTCCAATATATAATTATTTATTATAAAGTATATTCGTTAAGTATTAATAGAAAGTAGAGCATTAGAA
Organism: Mischocyttarus mexicanus; assembly: GCA_023678845.1. NCBI lineage: Eukaryota > Metazoa > Arthropoda > Insecta > Hymenoptera > Vespidae > Mischocyttarus > Mischocyttarus mexicanus. The sequence continues at coordinate 644,957 of JACGTP010000016.1, read as the reverse complement.
TAAGGACGGTAATGCAATTCTAACGCTAGTGTTATCGTCTAAGATAATATATTGTTAGATAAAAGTTATAACGTTCTAAAGGATATGGTATAAGTATAGTGTTAGACAAACAAGTTTTCCATGATTACGAAATCTATTACATTGCAAGTATCGATGTATTGACACAATCAGGTTGACCGGTAAACTCGTTTTAATAATTGAAACACGGAAGATATTCGTTACATATATATATATATGGATACTTGTATATAAATTAAACGGAAATATTATTAACAGACCAAAAAGAATAAAACTGAATGATATTGTATAAACAAAAAAAAATTATAGACACTTCCGTCTTATTGTTTATTTACTTGTTTATATATATCGATTTATTTTTTCTCTTACATTCTTCGTTCTTAAATTTCAAATTTATTCATTTCTGAATTTCTTTCATAATGTATACACACACACAACACACACCATGCACGTGCGTCATAATATGTAAATATACAAATTATACAAACATGTAAAATATTTTTTCAATCAATGTACTTCTTTTTTTATTTTCTATTCACATCGCGCACCGTGAGACTTTTAATTTAAATTCTTTTTTATTTTTTTGTTTAGTTTCCATTGTTACTTTAAAATGCGTAATTCAAAAGTTAAAATAACTGTATGAATATCTGAAATACGAATGAGTAAGTGTTTATTATGTGTGTGTGTGTGTATGTGTGTGTTGTGAGTTAATAAAATAAGACAATAGGAATGTTATTGAACGTGGTTATAACAATCTGATTGTATTGTATTATTTTTTAATATTATTCCGCTTGAAAATGCTGATTCAATCGTATCGTTTAAATAAAATAACTCAAATTACGATTTTTCTATACTCCCGTGGTTAAAAACGAGCGCGTTTATATTTGAGATCGATGAATTTTTAAACAAACGTAAACACGTGAAGCGTGAGAAAAAATTGCATAATTTATTAAATGTAAGCGTATTATACATTTTTTAACAATAACCCGTATGCATAATAATTACCTTATTGTTCTTTCTTGTATTTTTCTTCTCTTTTTCCCTTAAAAACAGAAGTAAAAGTTATTTCAATCGAAAAGATGATCGAGTGGTTAGCATCGGTGAAGGGGAAGAGTAAAGGTCTGGGTTAAATCAATAATATTCCAAATAATTGCAATTAATTTCGGATTAACTCGATGAAACAAATGAACGATATGCCTTTTGACGAAATTGTCGATGATGATGATTCATTTTATGATATTTGTGATAATTCATTTAAGAAGAAACAATTTTCATCATTTCCAATCAGCTAAATTTATTTTTATATTTTTATATTTTGTTTTATTTTTTTTTTGTAAATAATTGAAGGATATATGGGTTATTTAAGAAAATCCTAACGTCTTGGCTAATGATCATAGTAATTACCTGGCGTGTAGGTAAAGCAGTGTTTAACAGCGGGATATTATTTATCGTGAATTATACGTGACGTCGATAGAAGTCACGTCACACGTACCTACACACAAAAACACATATATATATATACAAAATATATACGCATAAATACACATTTGTATATCTCAGAAAGCAAGATGATCGAGCTCGAACATTATACATATTACGAGTCCTGTCCACTTTTTATTTCGTTTTCACACTCATTGAGACCCTTCCACACATACACATAGAGACACATACACGCATTTATAAATATAAACATGTTTATATGACTCTTTTTAACTACTTCTTCTTCTTCTTCTTCTTCTTCTTCTTGCACGTCTTCTTGGTTGACATTGTAACTGATGGTATGCTCTTCCTCGTCCTTGTAAACGTTTTTGCCCTATCATGATCTTCGCAATACGATGACTCATTTCACAGTAAATTGTACGCCTGACGACTGCTGAGTGAATGGTAGAAAAAGGAAAAATTATTGTTTGATACAAATTATTTTCGTAGCAATGGGGAATACTCAATTTAAGGAGATATATTTATTTTAGAATAATTTCGCGTGTTTTCTTTCCTATACAAGTGTGCTATGCATTTGTGAGCGAGTATGTGTAGTGCTGAAAAGTGACATACATATATGGGTACCTGCACTTATAATAATATAATTTATTTTTAACCCTCCAATAACAATCAAACTCGTAACGATTCGTATTTTTGTAAAATTGTACAAAAAAAGAACGTTGTAAAGATGTCATAAAAATTCTAACTATTGTTTATCATATTAATTTAAACAAAAATAAAAATTACATTTACGTTTACGATGATAAATGTAACGATACGTTTATGCAAGGATGTTTGGTATGATCTCTGACAAATATCTTTCAAAAGAGAATAAACGGAAATGAAATAGTAGAATTTCTAGTATCGTGAACTCGAAATACTCTTTCTTTCTTTCTTTTTTTCTTTATTTCTCTTTTAACGGGGCTTCTTCTTCGAGGTCTTTCCCTTTCTCGCAGTCTTACGCTTACTTACAGTCTTACACGGGACTTATGTACGTCTCTACGGTATACCCTTCGCCAATAGGAAGAGAAGCCAGACATTCTGCAGCAGGTTACCCCCCTCTCTTTTCTTCCCCCCTTTTTCCACCTTTCCTCCCTTCCTCTTTTCCCCTTTCTAGGCGGGCTAATCGCACTAACGAGATCATATTATATTATTCCGACTTTACTAATCTTTATTAATCTCGTTTCTACTACGGGGCATGTGCACAACCCCTCTCCCTTCCCCACAACCACCACCATCACACCGATGGGTATATATTCATCCTTCTCCGCAAATCCATCAAAAACCCCTTCCTCTTATTCTCTCAACCAGTTTTAATACCGTTTGTGGTTTATTTCGATCGATTACCTAAAACACCCATAACACGTTGTTCAATGCACAAATCGATTAACTCCACTTTTTAGTAAAATCTCAAAGTATCAAAGCATTTGGTAGTTTCCCTAATAATTGAAATATTAATACCCATTAAAAGAGAAACATTTTTGACCTATGAATAATGAATAATTTATTATTCAAAGGTGAACTTTGATTAACACTGTATTCTAATGTTAATCGTTTCAATGATGCAACTCAAATGCACTTATCAAACCATGAATAATAATTCAAATTATGGAAGAGAATTTTTAAAAAACAATATACATTGTTTCATTTAAAGTTAAATTATTTGTGATAAGAAAGAAAACAATGTATTCTGATTTAATGTTGAATTATTGTTTATTTTATTAGTTTTTAAATACGATTGTATATTTTTATGGTAAAAAAAAAGGTTTTCTTTTCTTATGGTATGTGTGTGTACTGGTAAAGTGGATTCTCAGGTTGGCCGAGGTAAGGAATAAGACGATGTGTACCGGGCACGCACGGACGCGCATAGTAAATTTAGTTGGTGTATATGCAACGGGCATAGAATTACCAGCCGCGACTTAGTCGGACGCATCCTCTGTGACCAATTATCCCACTAACGAACCCATACCACACCACCATCACTACTACCACTACCACTACCACCATAGCCAGCCCCTGTTATTTGCAAGGAAAGAAAATACGCCTAGCATAAGTCCGAGTAAGTCTACCTATCTATCTGCTTACCAACAACACCAACCAACCAACCAAACACCAAGGTTCATTCTTTTATCCTTTTTATACTTCGGGCTAATTAATTATAACAATGTCGTTAATTTAATGCGCTCGAGTCTAAAACTTCAGCGGTACGTGAAAGAAAAAAAAGAAAAACTCAAGTGTCTGTCTATTTTTGGTACTAAATGGTATTCCTTCTTATTCTTTGATTAAGTTTTTTTTTATACTCTTTCTTCTTCTACTTTCCTGTTCCTTACGTTCCGTAAATTACGAAGGACCATTTTTGGTATGCACCTGTTAGGCTATCGTTTTAATTACGGTCATTTTTTTTTCTTTTATGAGTCAGTGATAAGTTAATTAAATATAAAATAATTGTTTTGTACGAGTTTGATTCATCTAACTTTGTATTATACTTCATATTTGTATTATATCAGAAAAAAACATTATTTCGTTTAAAAAAAATATATTTATTTATTTATTAATTATCATATTGTTAGATTTCTTTCAAATGTCTTGAATTTTATTTTACAATTGTTTTAATCTCTCAAATATTTTATTATATGTCTTTACTTTTGATATCTTTGTTATGATATTATTATTATTATATCATTTGATACACTTTTTTATTTATAACGATTCATATTTTTTTATAAATTAAATCGTTAGCTTTAATACTATTCACATAAAGGAAGATTTAATCTAAATTTCTATGTTTCGAGATAACGTTGTTATTTTTTCTTTTTATTAAACCCCTAGAATATTCCTATATAAATATATTTATCTCAAATGTCAGATCTTAATATGCATTTTAATATAATTGTGATACGAATTATTATTTTTTTTATTCCTTTTAATTTGTTCACTTTCGTTTTATACGTATGCATATATATGTATGTATGTATGTATGTATCTGTATGTTAAATCATTTAACCGATCTCAAGATCTGAAATTCATTTTTTTCTTCCGTGTAATAATTAGAATAATAAAGGAAATAAAAATTATAGAATGAAAAAGGGAAGAGGAAAAGATGATAGATTTATTTATCGTGAAGGGTTTGTTAGTAATAACATGTGTATGTGTGTGTGTGTGTGTGTGTGTATCGTTCCGACGGGAAGCCAATAAATTTACAAAGCAACTCTACAAGACTAATTTGCGCTTAACAATCAGTAGTGAACTACACACTCACTCATTCATTCATTCATTTATTAGTGTTGGTATCTCAACGAATCGTTTTATCGCACCGACTAAGGACAAATAATTAGCGAAGGGAAACACTTTCCACGCATAACTTCACGTTGAGTATAATAAGAAGGAAAGGGAAAGGAATTATGCATATGTCTAGTAATATGTGTAATATGTGTTTAGTATGTGTGTTGTGTTTGTGTCTTATATCTCATATTTTATTACAAATCATCTTTCAAAAATTATTTAATAATTTGATTTGATTTTTCTTAAAAAAAAACAAATATTCGACACTTAATTTAATAACCATGAGAACTATTAAACTATTTTATCATAGTTCATTATAATTATTCTTCAAATATATTCAATAATTTATATGTAGAAATAAATATTGTTCGTTATTTTATTAAATTATGATAGCTTCAAATTAAGAGTCCCAGGATTTTATTATTTTGGGATGGTAATTTTAATAATAATAATAATAAGAAGAAGAAGAAGAAGAAATAACAAAATTAACATTTTTATTAACAATAAATTATCAACATTAACAATCTTAGATACTTTACAGCAAACTTTTTCTATTAATTCTAATAATAAAAATATACAAAGTCATTAAAAAGTTACGAAAGGAATGATTCATAATTTGAAACAATAAAAATAAAAATATTATATTATACTAAACATTCTCATAATAATAAATACAAAACAAACATATTTAAAAACATAATTCGATCCAATCGAGAGAGAAAAAAACAATTACCTTAAAATTATAAAATATTCTGAAAATTTAAAGTTCGAACAAAAGTTTCTTCCAACATTAAAACCAAAGTAATTATTATTACCATGAATCACACTGAAAAGATGATTAATAGTACTGGTTCTTAAGAGATATACGCGTGCCTGACTTACGTTAGAATCACGGTCCATAATTTTCATAGAATTAAAAAAAAAAAAAAAGAAAAATACAAACCCCGATCCAGCTTCTTAGAAACAAGATTGACATTAGTATAGGTGCCATTGATTAGAGGGAATATAAAGAAGAATAGTAAGTAAGAGATTGAACAACGATCCCCCTATTTAACGATTTTCTTACCTGACTCATTTTTTTTCTTCTTCTTCATTCTTATTATACACTTTTTTCTTTTCGTTCGATTTCAGAGAATTGATAGTTTCGTGTCACTACCTGTAAGTAGTCATTTTCCGAAAGACTGACTCGTTGGTAACACACCCTGTCCTCGTACATTTTCTCTCTTTCTCTTTATCCTTTATCTCGATCATTATAATATAAGTATGTGTCTTCTTCTTCTTCTTCTTCTTCTTTTTCTTGGTAGTATGATTCTATGTATCATGTACACACCAATTTCAAAACATACGCAGGTAGATATTTTCTCGCTGAATGTAAAACAGAGTCACTAGATGTGTGTGTGATTGCTATAGTGTAAAGAAAGGTGATCGTTACGGTATCATGCTCGTATCCTTGAAATCGTCCGATGCTAATTCGATGATTATCCGATCACATTGATCTCAAATTTTCTTTCCTTATTTCCTTCTTTCCTTTCTTTCTTTCTTTCTTTCTTTTTTTTAGAGTTTATTTGTTTCATTCAGAAAAAAAAATTAATGCATTCATAAAGAATAATATTATTGCCTAATCGTTACGACAAAGCAGTTAAATCGTATATACACTTTGAAAAAGGGGAATACCGTTCATCGTAAAGTTATTGCTATTATTATTCATTATGTGTGACCTATTAAAATCGAATCTCATTAACACGAGATCAATGACAACAAAAAATGTCCGAGTTTTCTATGCTACTATTGTAAAAAAAAAAAATGAAAGATATTACAAAAGAAAAAGAAATTGTATCTTACGATTATTATGTTTTGTTAAATATCATTCAGGTTTTTATATGTCGTGTCTGAATGTGTCGATTGGATATTTTTACAAATATATTTCCATAATCATTTTCAACGTTTAAATATTATTTTTAAAGAAACGATCGATCTATTTTGATTGAATTAATTTTTATTTTATTGATTCTTCTAAAAGTCTGATATCAAAAATTTAGTCTAATTCAGATATCTGACATTTAATGTTATTTGTTTAGAATAAAGATTTGAGTATTGTTAATTTCATACAAATTTAAATATTATTATTTAATTTGTTAAAAGAAATACCATTATTAATAACAATTACAATTGTTGAAGTATGATGATAAAAAACAAATAACGTGTTAAGGAATTGTCTAGTTGGATTATTAGCAGCATTGTATCCTTTAAAGGATAAGAATAGAAGGAATCCTTTATTGCTTAGGGATCGGTACTTGGTGGTATTCGAAAGGCGGAAGAAGGATGAAAGAAAGGAAGGAAGGAAGGAAGGAAGAAATAAAGAAATAAAGAAAGAATAGGGGGGAAAAGGAGAAGGTGGGGGTGAGGAAGAAAAGGGTGCCGTGGCTCGCGCCGTTTCAGCCACTCGTAGAACACACGGAATGGAACGAGTCTCTCCGGGCAATGAAAATTCAATGACGCGAGCAATTTGAGCTGCACCGGGGGCTGTGCAAGCTGCAATCTGAAAGTATAAACAGTGTACTTGCGCGTATCTCTTTTTCATTTCTTTTCCTTTTCCTATCTCATTCTATTGCATTTACGCATACACATACTCTTTTATCTACTGTCGTACTAAAAACCATTGATATGTGTTATTTATATATATATATACATGTGTGTGTGTGTGTGTGTGTGTGTGTTTATGCGTTTCTATAGGGTGGTTTCCTTACGTGAAGTGTTACAAGTTATTACGTTTTACAATTTTAATTTTAATTACTTCAATTTTATTGTAATAAAATATTACCGAGTATTTTAGTGATTTGTGTGTGTATGTATGAGTGTGTGAGTTTTATTATTTTTCTTTCATAGAGAGTTATTAATAAGAATATTTATTTAATTATTTATTATTATAAGAGAGAATATTTGACAGTACTTGAAATTATTTGAATTAGTTTTCTGATTCGTTAAAAATTGATAAAGAAAATTATACAATTTTGCGAAATATTATTCTCTTTAAAGTTTAAAGGATTGTAAATTATTAGAATTGTATTTTATTAAAATACATTTTTTATTTTATATTATTATACTCGATTATTAATTTCGTCGAGATTGCAAGGTGGTAAAATATTACGTAAATCTAATATTTAATATTTAAATAAATAATGAATATTAAAAATATAAAATAATATATTATAATAAAATGATGTCTTTTTAATTATTAAACATTAAGTATTTAATATGATGAGCTCTTAGAGAAGAAAGATTACAAGATTAGATTTGTTAAGTTCCACCGTGTATACGTAGGCGTAGGACAACCCTTCTTCTCCATCACTCTCGCTTCTTGTGGATTATGCTACCAGGTAGCCATAACATATGTGAAGAAGGAATACTCAAGAATAGCTCTAAGTCTTCTTCTAGTGGTTGCCTCGCGCACTATAATCGCGTAATTTGCGTGTAACGATGCAATTTGTAGTTATGGTGACCCCGCGCTCCCTTTCTCAGCGGTGGCCGTTGTGCCGACGACAACGCGACGACAAAGAAGAAAAAGAAGAAGAAGAAGAAGAAGAAGAAAGAGAAAATGAAGAAGAAGAAGAAGAAGAAATGGATGTCGAAGAAATTCAGGACGATATTCTTACAAATAATTTTTATAGGAAAAGAATAATTAGAAAAATAACAAACGTTCAGGATCATATTTATTTTTATTATATTTTATTTAAATTAATTTTATTTTATTGTAATTTTATTATATTTTATTTAAATATAAATTAAATTTTTTCTTGTGGAAGTAATATTACGAAGAACACTGATACCTTCCATACTCTTTTTATCTTTAACGTTAGAATATTTTTGTCATTTTCTATTACTCCTGTAATATCCTTGGAGTCCTTTACGAGCATCTTGCAACCCGTTTACAACGTCCTTTATCCTTTAGAACTCAACTTCTTCTCATTCTCCTTCTCCTGTTATTCCTCCTACGTTGTTTCGCACAGTTAACTTCTCGAATTCTAGACCATTATGGGAATTTCTAGTTCCTTTTGCGAATGTTTAACCGATAAGAGAAAAAGGATATAATAATATATTTGCGATGTAGGGTTGTTAAAGGGTGTAACGTCGTTTTACTAAGGTCAAATAAATTTTTATAATATTTCCCTTAAAAGAAAAAAAAAACCATTTTATCATTTTCATCTTCATCATTAAATAAATCGTGAAATTTCAATTATATTCGGAAATAAATACTCTCGAAGTTTTATTAGAATTTATTTTTCACAATTTTCTTTGCAACGAAAGAAACAAATATTTTTATGGTTAATAAAAAAAAAAAAGAACAAAATTATTTACTTCTTCTAATTTTTCTATCACGCGTGTCTCTCTGTCTTTCATCGTAGAAAATCTAAAACGTGCATCTAGAAATTGTTGGAGAATAAAATCGGAAGGAAAGTTTACCGTTACCTATCGAGGTTAATGAAGACCGAGTGAATGAGAGAAAGAGAGAAAGAGAGAAAGAGAGAAAGAGAGAAAGAGAGAAAGAGAGAAAGAGAGAAAGAGAGAAAGAGAGAGAGAGAGAAATGGTGAACCCATAGTCCTTGTTGATCTCGTCCAGACAACAACTACTAATAGGATTTTCGTGATCATGTCCACCATCCAGTACTTTCGAATCTTCTCCTTCGTGTTCGATCATAAAACATCACATTTTTATTCATTTTCATTAAACTTTTTTGCCAAACACACGATTCTCTCCGATCATTTTTTTCATCTCGAAAACTAATCCTGAATTTTCTTTACTTTTTCTTCTTATTCAAAATTTTATCGGAATTATTCTTTTCTTTTTTTGTAAAATCAAGATTTTATGATTCACCGAATGATAGATTTGTAAAATTTGTAAAATTCGTAAAATTAGTAAAATAATTTTACAACCACACGGTGGAAACGAATTCGTATTTTTTTCAACACTTCTTTTAATTAGATGATTGATATAAAAGTATATATGTATGTATATATATGTATGTATATAGAAGATAACGATCGAGGTTTCGATCTAAAGATCAACTTGAAAGGACTCACAACGTGGTGGTCTCTTTAACGGTAATGCGATTTAATCGATTAAATCTTAATTGGCTTGGCCCATGTTCCACGATAATAATACCTATATATCTCAGTACATTTCATTACCATATATAGTAAGCGTAGGTATACTAACATATAAATAATAGCATGGAAGTGATCGTATGTATTAATGAATTTGATGAGAACCTTTCAACTTTTATTATATAAGTATCCAAATAAATCATATATACGATTTAATACATATTTCATTATAATTACTCTTATTAATATTTTATCGGTTATGGTGGAAACAAAAATGTCGAATTTTACCCATTGAATTCTAGCCAAAAACCTGTCATTACTTTTTCCATAACTCAATACATATATGTTTTTTTCTTCTTAATTTTAAGTTCGTTAATTGTATACATTTTATGAAAAATCTATTAAATAATATTTTATTTATTAATAGTTTAATAATAAATATCTGTTAGATTCACGTATTTGATAAAAATAATTGGAAGAAACATATTTAATTTAACAAGTAATAATCATATTTTCGTTTACGATCAATCAAAAATTATTAAATATACTTTTGGTTTGATATTAACTTAACCACTATTTTATATTTAATTTACCTAACCCTGTTTATTCCATAAAAAAATGATCAATAAGTTAAAGCGAGAAAATATATTAAAAATCATTATTATAAATACGAACAATAAAAAAAGAATTAATATAAATATTTAAAATAAATTGAAATCCAATGAGAGATGACAAATTGATATTAAAAGAATTTTCTTAAATAAATATATTTAATTGTTAATAAATATTCTAATTTAAAAGTGTAAATTATTTATTATTTAGTATACATATCGACTTGTCATGTTGCCTAAGTAGAAAAATAAGATTAAGGAGGATGATGAAATTGAATTCTAACGAGAGCACGTATATTATTATTGTTATTATTATTATTATTATTATTATTATTATTATTTCTCTCTCTCTCTTTCTAAAGGATGCAAGAGTTTCTTCAAGAGGAGTGTCAGGAGGAATCTGTCGTACTCCTGTCGAGGAAACAGGACCTGTCCCATCGACCAACATCACAGAAATCAGTGCCAGTTTTGCCGGCTGAAGAAGTGCTTGAAGATGGGCATGCGCCGGGAAGGTATGCATTGTACTGAACCTTTTTTTATCAAACAAACTTATTAGATTTAATTTGCTACATATATATATGTATATACATAGAAGGAGAATAAGAGAGAAAGAAAGAGAGAGAGAGAGAGAGAGAGAGTGAGTAATAGGAAATAAATAAATAAAATAACGTAGTTTGAATTGATCGTGAGAAAAGGTGAACAATTTTCTTAATAGAAATAAATTCACACACACACACACACACACACACACACACACACACACACACACACATATATATATATATATAAATACATATAAAACGTTTCCTTTTTATATAAAAATAATTTAATAACTACAAAAACATTTATATCAATTGAAATTCACAACCAATAAGAATAAATTACACTAACATCGTTGATCTCGATGATTCGTGACAAATTATGCATTTTTTTTTCTTTTATAAATTTATGTAAACTTTTAAACGTATTTTCTCTCTCTCTCTTTCTCTCTTTCTCTTCAAAAAAAGTTCCGTTACGTCAGTTTTAATTAGATTCATAATTTAACTTTAGCAATTAATTCGATACATTTTAAAACAAATTTAATATTTATTTGAAACCGTGTTTTTGAAAATTATACAAATACCGATTGAACAAATTTAACAACAATTTTATATAATATATTTATATAATTTTATTAATTATTTATAATTTTTTTGTTTCCTTCATTCAAACACTACGATTAGTATTTCGTTTTTATCTGTCAATGTTTCTATCAACGTTTCAATGTATTTTTTTTTTCAAGTTTGATAAAATATTTAACATCTTAGAAATTTTATTAATTAGTATTTAAAATATTTCATTAACTGGTATTTTTATTTATTTCATTTTATCATTCGTTTCTACTTTATTCGTTTAACTTAGATGATTCTAATTTGGCAAATAAACGATTAACAACTATTTATTAAATAATCATAAGATTTAAATATATCAATGAACCGAATTAATTGCTATACTTCGTATTATTGTTTATCATTGATCAAGCAAGATAATTTAAGTATAATAATGTTAAACATGCTAAACTCTCGCTTAACGGAGCTTTCCTTTTTAAGCATGTTCAAGAAAAATATGATTAATATAGGAAATGCAGGTAACAATACATGCATAAATATTGTGTGTTTTTATCAAGTGTTTAGAAAAAACATATATTATAATAATAAGTAGGTAGTATAGTTTAATATTACATATTCTTTTTGATACGAATTTGCATTGAAAGCGGATACGAATGTACGTTCACTTTAGTTAAGCAACATTAGGATACGCAAAAAAAAATAGCATAGAAAAGAAAATGATTTTAACCGCGAATTAATCGAATCGATAAGATCTTGCTGTTACTTTTATTATTATTATTATTGTTATTATAATATTAATAATTTATTTCTTATTTTTCTTCGTTTTTTTTATATCACATTTCAGTATTTTTTTAATGTAATAAAAATAAATTTAATTCGTTTAAATTAAAACACAACACCGGAAAGAAAAAAAAGCGCGAATATCGACGTTGTTTTTTGTTTTTTTTTTAATTTAAACTTGACAATTTTTTATTACGATAATAAGTAAAAAAAAAAGTACGTTCGAATGATGTTAATGTAAAATGACGAATAAGAAAGGTAAGGGGGAAAAAAAAACAAAGTCGTAACGATTCTGTGGTAACACGTGCGTCACGTCTGACGGAGAATTGTCTTTTTCTACTGTCGACGGTGTTTCTTTTTTTTTTTCTGTAAGTCCAGAGAAGAGAAGGAAAAAAAGGATACAAATTATACTACAAATACTTGTTACAATAATTAACAACGAGAACAAAAAAAAAAGAAAAAGATCCTAATCAATTTCATTTGATACACACCAAGAAGATATACACCAATGTTTAATATTAAATCGTACGAGTTATAAATAATCAATTTTTCAAATATATTTAAACAAAATTGTAGAAGAAAAAAATAATAATAATAATAAACTTTTCCTTAATTCGTTTAATTATAAAAACGTACAAATATGCGTTAATGTGTAAATGATTTATGCACTTTAAGAAGTTAGTACGTCAAACGTAATTCATTTGATATAATGATTTGAAAAAAAAAAATTAAAGGAAGTCTATTGCAAGGGAAAATCGGACTTAAATCTAATTCCTTGGAAAGATTAATTAGATTAGATCAGTAAAAAGAATCTTCTTGTTAACAAGGTTTCACTGTAATTGAAAGAAAAGATAGACAAAGAATTACCATTATTTAATTATGGTACAACAAAAATAGAGAAAATTCCATTTTATTTTATACTTTTATTGTTTATAACAAATTTGTTATTTAACACGAGTACCACACGTGTATGCAATGTAAATGAATTTTTATTATTTAATCATAGCATAAATAATCCTTAAATATCAGAAACTCTTAATTCGAATCTAACAAATACGAATATATTTATTTCGATATAAAAATTTGCTTTTTCTCAAAACGTGTATAATTGTTTAATAAAAATTTTGGTTTCTTAATACGCGTTTGAAAATATTTCGAGCACACACTGTAAGGCCTTTGAAATATATAAACATTTCGGAAATAAATGAAAAAAGAAATGGACAGCATAAAAATGAGAGATCCGTCGATGTTGCAAAACACGTCGTCGTAGAGAAGCCGATTTTGTAGTCGGTTATGGGGCCCCTTTAGTAGTTTCAGGGTTAATAGCGGCCTGCGGAAAGGCCGACGGAAAGGCCGACGGTGTTCTCACGCCTTATCCCCACTTTTCGATATCCCCCTTCACCCTCTCCCCAATTCCCCCTTCTTCCTCTTTCTTCTTCTTCTTCTTCTTCTTCTTGAAGTCTTCAAGCTAACGCTCGAACTTGGTTCTTCGCGATGCAGAGATAAGAATCTGACCTTGTTCGTGGCACGTAAAATGAAATGGTCATTCTCATCGATGAACGATGTCTACACAATAAGATCGTTTGATGACTTTTAATATTTATTTATTATTATTATTATTATTATTACTTGGTTCTTTATTCTTCATAGGGTCTTAAAGTAAAATTAACTCGTACATAATTAAACACAAATGATTTTTATTTTATTCTATTAACGAATACTTCGATAGAAATAATTTTGTTGTATTTTAAATAAATCTTCCAAATCGTAAGTAAACGAAAATTCGTTCCAATTCGATACTTCACTTTTACATATCACAATTACATTATCCCACTTACGCGATCGTAACTTTTCGAATTGGTATAAAATCGAGAGAAAGAGAGAGAGAGAAATTGAGGTATAAATGGAGTAGGAGAAAGATGGGAGAGAAGTGGGGAGGAAATTATGAACGTCCGCGGGCCGTTTCTTCCCACAGAAGAGAAATTCCGCGAGAAGATAGGGTTTTCTGTTCTGTCACAGGGACATCCGCCCATTATCCGATGCCCCGGTCTTCTTTGATAATAATTCGAGTTCCTTCGCACCGGGGCACGTAACGTCCGTATGTGCTCGACCGGTATCCTTCTCTCTCTCTCTCTCTCTTTCACAAGATCCTTACAAGAAGAAGAAGAAGAAGAAGAAGAAGAAGGAAAGGAAAAATAAAAATTACGAAGGTGGAGGAAGAGTCCGCTAAAGAAGAAGAAGAAGAAGAAGGTAGACGAAGAAGAAGAAGAAGAGAGAGAAAGAGAGAGAGAAAGAGAGAGAGAAAGACAGTGGTCCGAGGTCAGCGGGGTGCATGACCTTAGCTCGAGGGCCCCTTCCTTCCGTGGGGCCTCCAGGCAGACAGGATGCGCTGAAGATTACCCCGCAGATACTGTCCGCGATGATTACAGAAATCTAGGAAGCCGCTCAATTTAATTAACCCTTAATTGCGAAAGCTCACAACTACGATCATCTATGTAGATATACATATTCGCTTTATACATGTATATATACATATATACATTACTCGTATCACATCTAGTAAACTTATATATATACATGTTCATATAAAGTATTAAATTAAGATTTAACGATACGTGTTAAAATTCTTCTATTTTTATTACCTGGAATGTTATCTTAATAATACTAATAAATAGAAACTATTCTTTATCGTCAATTGGTTCGACCAACCTTGTTGTTGATCATGATCCAATGTTGATTGTCTCTTAAGATGTAAATAACTACTCGTGTAACTTGTGACGATGAAAAAGAAAGAGAAGTAAAAAGGAAAAATAAAAAGTAATAAAGAAAGAGATGGTTCGTTAACGCCTCGAATAAAAGAAAAAGAAGATTAAGATGAAGATGAAGATGATGAAGATGATGAAGAAGAAGTAGAAGAAGAAGAAGAAGAAGATAAGATGCACACGTGGAGGAGGAGTCAAGAAAAGGGAACGGGTCGAGTAGAAAGACGCAAATAACCCTAATTTCGTCCTCACAGACCTGCATTCAGAAAGTCATTATCAAACTGCCCACTCTCTCTCTCTCTCTCTCTCTCTCTTTCTTTTTTTTCTTCTCTTTCTTATTCTCATATGGTCCGTTATAATTACGCGGGCGTATCACGAGCGAATACCACGTATCCTTGAAAAATCTTCGAATTTGTTCAAATTATATCTCACCGATACCTTTTCTCGTTTTTTTTTTTCTTTTTTTTTGACAGTATATGGAAACACACTCATCGATTTATAAAATATCAAATACAAATTTTTAATCCTTTATCGAATAATACAGGGAAACAAAAAGAACAAATATTTGATTGTAACAAATAGGAAAAAAGTATTTTTAACAGAACATTCAACGATTAAACGTGTCCTGTTTATTATACACTTTGTTCTATTTATTTGTTTATTAATTTATTATTTGGACTGATGGAAGATGAAAATAATTTCTTACCTAAAAACTATAAATATTAAATAATGTAAATGTATTTTTTTGTATTTAGTTCAGTAATTCAATTCATTATTTCATTCAACAATCCTGATCTTTAATTGAACGTTAAGAAAAATCTATCCATTAAACTTAATCTCTATCAACATAATAATCTTTGTATTTATTACTTACTTACTTTCTTTCACAGAGTTTGTGGTTGATAGATAATATCAACATTTCATTAATTTATGTCGGTCGTTAACGGCAAACATCTCGTTTACTTTCATTTATGTATTATCCTCAATAGACTTTTCACACACTTGCATACACCTATAAACATAATACATTGACTTATGAAAGAATAAAACGTGGTATTTAACTTACGATTACAACAGTGATTAAATAAAAAATACCAACAATTATATCGTTTATATCGTTCTGATCGATTGCGGAACGATGTGGGACCGGACTGGACGGTCTGGGACGATCCAAGGGATAAGTCCGGTCCAGTCAGTTGAATTTCACTTATCTCTGAGTACCGTCGAAGAAGATAGCAGGAGGAAGAGTAGCGGGTGGAAGTGGGGGTGGTTTGGTGGAAGGGGGGAAGAGGTGAAGGTATCGCAGTTTGCAACGACGGCCATTATGGTTGGAGTAACTGAAATTAGACATTGTTTCCCTTGCCGGGGTGGAAGGATGCAACAATGGATGGAAGGTAACGAAAGAGAGAGAGAAGGATAAAAGGATATACACGAGAGAAGGATACAGGATAACCGTTCACGAACGTACGAACGGATGGCAAAACCAAAACAACCGGACTATGAAGGGGAGAAAGTAAAAGGGAATAAAAAAGTTGAGAAGAAAAATCTTTCGGGGGTTGGGTTGGGTTGGGTTGAGTGGGGGAGACAAAAATGGGAGACTGGCACATCCAGTGGACCATCTCTTTCTCTTTCTCTTTCTTTCTCTATCTGTTTGTCTGTCTTTCTTTATTTCTTTCTTCCTTCCTTCGTTTTTCTCTTTCTATCTTTTGCGTTCGTGAAACAGCGTGCGCCAAGGCACACAGAGATTGCCGATATTACAGCAGGGTCAGGATCGTGACTTTAATCAATTAGCGAGGTTTCTCGGGCCCGGGAAATGATTAGTAATCCGGTCGGCAGGACTCCGGTTTCTCTACACTCTTCGTGGACGAAGAAGAATAAGAAGAATAAGAAGAAGATGAAGAGGAGAAGGAGGATAAGAAGGGATACCCTTTTTCCGCTTCGTCTTCGTCTAAAACGAACTATACTTGCTTGTAGTTGAACAGTACATCCTTGTTCGATTATAATACATACTTCCAACTGAGAATATGTAAATAATAGGGTATACGATTGAGAATAATATTATAATTACACTCCCTTTACTATACTCCTCCACCTTTTACTCTTATTTCGATACTTTTTCTAATGGTCTAAAGATCGATCATTATTTTTCTTTCTTTTTCTTTCTATCTAACGAAAACCTTATCAGATCATTGAAGTATTAAAAAGAAATGTATCTCTCAAGTGATTTTTGATTAATTAAGAATTATTATACATTTTGATGGATTTCAATTTTTAGTAGATTAAAATAGATTGAACGAATTTGGTGGTAAGTGAAAGTTAAAATTGGTGGTGTGTTGTTAATTCTTAGACTTCTTATTATTTCTAACATTTAGAAATGACTTCGAAAGATATTATTCTGTACGTGTGTATTCTAATCTAACAAGAAAAAGCCACTATATTAATTTCTATTACGTGTTTGACAAATTTTGTCGACCCACCATCCAAGCACCCACGTGCGAGATTAAAATTAGAACGAAATTTTAGTATCGTCATTTTTATTAATATTCCTATTATTAATTGTTCATTCATTCTTTATTCTTAATTTTTCTCTTACCAACATATGCAGTATCTCCATTATTTTTTTATGAACGTGTATTTTGTTTACGAAACAATCACGGTGTTAAACTTTTTGTTAATCTTCGTTTACTGCTCATTCCAGAACACCAATCTTTTCTCTCTCTCTCTTTCTTTCTGTCTTTCTTTGTGTAAACAAATCATCTTTCCAGTTATTTCTCTTCTATCTCTATCCTCTTTCTCCCCGCATAAACATACGCGTATACACACACGCGTGTGTGCAAATATGCACGAAGCATACGTTTTATCTTTTGGAAAATTCTCTCTACAGTTTAATGACAAACTTAGCAGTAACGATTATTGAAAGAAAATATTCATATCCTTTTTCTTTATTTCTCTTTTTCTCTTTCTTGCATATGCTATCAAACGGTGCACGAGACCGTGAACGATGTTCAGGCGCCAGCTATCATCATCCTACAAATATACAACACAAGCAAACCTAAACCTTGTTGCGAATCGTTTAGATCTATCCAAGATTTTCTCGATCATCCAATCCATATTCTTCTTCATATCAAATCATTTCTATTTTATTATTATTATTATTATTATTTATCTAATAGATCAATGACTCCAAGAAAAAAATATATTAGGAAAAGTGAAGTGGGGATAATATCAATGGGGGGAAAAAAGAAGAGTGCGTTGAAATGGGGGTTGTGGAAGGAGGAGAAGGAAAGGTGGGGAGGAAAGAGGAAGTACGTGTATAAGAATTTATAATATTTAGAAAAAAGGGACGAGTTATTTATTTTTTTTTTCACACGAAGCAAATAACCGGTTAGGATCGGTGACGTTAACGATTACTACTGTTAAATGTAACCACAACCAGCACACAGATTCACATTCACATTCACATTCACATTCACCATCTCCATATTTACCCGTATAATCTCTTTCCGAACATTAATATACAAAGTAGGCACATTACCATGACAAAACTGGCGGGTCAAGAGAGCCTGACACCGTCTGTTCGAGGGATTACAATCGGTGGTCGTGTCCGAAATGCATATTCAACGGTGAACATAGCAGCACACACAGAGTGCACCGTTTGTTTCGCTCACTCGCTCACTCACTCATTTATGGTGGTTGGCTTCTTCTTGGTTTCGCTTGGTTTACATAGGAAACTAAATAGCTACGATATCATTAACATTATTATCATGATCTAGATTATCAAAGTTGAACCTTTGATTGATGATAATCTGATTTAATATTTGTTTTGATTTAAAAAAAGGCTCATTAAATAAACGTCAGATTTGTTTTAATGTATTTGATTAATTGATTAGAATTTTTTTTTTATATAGAAAAGTGTAGGTTTACAATTACTATGTCTGATATTATTGTACCCCAATAGTAAATTATTTAATAATATTATCTTAGGTCAAGTTTAGTTTTAAGAAAATTATAATAATAAATTAGAACGCAGGATTAAATTTGTAATTATTATAAATAATGGTTATTATTCGATTGATTTTTACGATATCAAAAATATACTTTTCTCTCGAACGATGTTATAATAAATTAAACAGGATCGTTCGGGTATAACTGTTTTAGGTTTAGTATGTTACAAGATGAATCTTCGCATAAGTTTGTATCCTACTTGCCCCCCACTCTTAAGAAGATTCACCGAGAGATCAGAATGTGAAAGTTCGAGCGCAAAATGCGGCCAGTATGAAACGTTTAAACTATCCTCTTCCGTGTTTAAGAAGCATCTCGAAGTATCCTATTCGTCCTTCTATCTTCTTCTTCTTCTTCTTTTTTTTCTTTTTCCTTACTCAAGAAGGACAGGTTGCGAATGGTCGTGGATAAGCAATGAACATACACTAACCACCAAAAGTTGTGATTTCAGAGTACCCAGAGTTATTTCTTAAAACAAATTTGTAACAAACCAATTCATTTCTATGTCCTTACATTTTGTATCAATTATTTTTATCAATTAACATATATTCTATTCATCAAACCACACAGATAATTAGATTAACATATATTCAATATATTTGATTGGTGGAGAAAAAATGTCGTTTATTTCGCTACAATTTAATACAAAAAATTCGACATTTCTTTTCCACCGACAATAAAAAATTGACTAAAATTGTAAATATAAATTAAATACAATATAAATATGAAACAATTATTAATACAAATTATTACAAGGATAAATTATTGAGGAAATAATTAATCAATTAATTAGATCAATGATTGTAGTAAAAGGGTTTATTAAAAGTTTCTAAACTTTTACAGGGTAGTGTAGTATATGTATACGACACATATGTAAAAGAGAAGTGCGTTATAACAAACATAAAACGCTTACGTTCGTGTTTGCTCCTTCCGAGCATGGTTTGCGCGCACGCGCGTTCTCTGAACCGAGTGGACAGGTTGGATACGTGTCTGCCCACGTCTATCCTGGACTGGTTCGAGATGCAAGGCAGGTGGGTTCCACCGACTAACGGCTGTTGCTATTTGCATTGCCCGACCGAGAGTCCTCTTTCTTTCTTTCTTTCTTTCTTTCTTTCTTTCTTTTTATTTATTTCTTTATTTCTCATCTCCGTTATACGTCTTCCTATCTAGTTTCTCTTTCTCTCTTTCATTCTTTTTCTTGATCTGAATTCTTATCCTCGTTTTACTCACTGATTCAATATCTTCCCTCCCCTCCTATCCCCTTCTCATCCACTCCACTCATTGCATCGTTTAATTATACCTTCAGATCCAGTTCGATCTTTTTTTTTTGGAATAAATATTTATGTTGTGATAGGAAAATTTTTTTCCATAAAATATCCAAACAGGTAAACCGATTAGAAAGATTCTAATGTTTTGATTTTAGTTTCTTAAAGATTGAAATTAATTTCTTTTGAATTCGTGGTACACCGAAAAATTACTCGACAAATATTAAAAATCAACATACCATCTTTTTTTTTTATCTGCATTAGATAATTGTGCTCATAGATACGATCAGATTTTACAACGTAAATCAATAGTCCGAGGATGTTAAAAAATAATTTAGAAAAATAAATAAATACGATAGATTAAATTGTAACTAACATAAATCCAATAGAATTACTTTATCTTTTTTTTTTCAAACGAAAAATGTGCACGAGTATAAAAAGGGTTTATGGGAATGTCCCTTATCATATACTTTTCTTATAATAATATAATCGTGAGAAAGTTTTACGAAACAATTTGTCCTGCGATGAAAAAGAAGAAGAAAAAGAGGAAAGCCCTTCCGTCTTCAGGACACTCATGCGAAAGTATAAGTACTTTTTGAAGGAGAAGGGTGAATTGCGTAGGGTCAAGGATAAAACTGCACACGGTTAGGACAACCTACAACGTGACATTCCTCGTCCAATGATTTTCTTGTCAGTTCTTTTTTTTTCTATCAAATTAATTAAAATATCACACAATTAATAATAAATGGAAGAAAAGAAAAGAAAATATTGGATTAGTGGAAAAAGAAATGTCAGATTTTTAATTACAATTCGATGGGGAAACTCCGACATATTTTTTCTGTACCGTAACCCAATATTTATAAAATTACATTTATTACATTTATCAATAAGAAAAAAAGAAAATAAATAAAATCTGATTAAAATAGTAAAAAAATTAATGAACACATACGTGGGACAAGGTGTAATGACGATGATCAACCGTTGAAAGCAGATTTCTCTGCCAAGGTCATGGATAGAAAAAAAAAAATCTCGAGAAAGAAGTACACGGCCCTAACCTTCTCAACGATACAACACACACACGGTGAGGTTTAAAAAAAAAAAGGTAGAAGTAGAAGGAGAAGAAAAAAAAATATAAAAAAGACCACGATGATACAATGTCCCGCGGAATGAAAAGAAAAATGTGTTCGCGTCCCACGGAACATCTGAGTGGGTCAAAGGAACGCGTCTTTCTTTCCGGATGGAATTCCTTCAGTCGGTAAACTCCCACGTATAGGGGGAGGGACGTTGTAAGGTTTCGAAGAAGGAAAATAAGAGAATGATTCACGCGGTAGCGTGCATCACGCATTTACTCGCGTATTCGATCTTTGGTTAATGCTTCTTCCACTTCTTTTCCACTTCTACTTCTTATTTTTCTTATTTGTATTTATATTTTTATTTTTCTTCTTCTTCTTGGCATAAATACCAGTATGGTGGTATATGTAAGAAGAAAGAGAGAAAGAGAGAAAGAGGAAAGATAAACGGTGGGTTTGGCAGAAAGATATAAAGAACGTAGGTGATTACGCGTAACCATGGCGGATGAGAAACCAACGAAAGCGGATATTAAGAATTTTTTGAATGATCCTCGTCGCACTGAAATCACACTCGACTGCTGGGCCCCATAAAGTTATTTTTTTTTACATCCATCGTTAGTAATTTATTTCTTTTTTCTTTCCTGAGTAAGATAATCGATAAATAAATATAATAAATGTTACCCTGGGATAACAATCTTTTGTATACGTGTATCTGAGTGATAGTCATTTTTAATCTAACGTTTTTGTTTTGTATTAATTTCATTTTAAAATACGTATAAAAGTTAAGAATTAAATTTCGTTATAAAATGATACTTT
Source organism: Mischocyttarus mexicanus (assembly GCA_023678845.1). Lineage (NCBI taxonomy): Eukaryota > Metazoa > Arthropoda > Insecta > Hymenoptera > Vespidae > Mischocyttarus > Mischocyttarus mexicanus. The sequence goes on along the minus strand of JACGTP010000016.1, from coordinate 622,660 downwards.
AAATTTAATAAGGAACATTTAATTTGCAGAAATGTATAATGAAAATATAAAAATATGTTGAATAATGATCGAGTATGTGTTTAGATGAATACAACCAGATTTATCAAGCGAACCAATTTGACGCAAATATTATTATTTTTTTAGAAATTATTTGTTTTTAATAACGTAATGAAATTAATGTAAATGTTGCTTTCACTCTCTCCTCCTAGAGTTTTTCATTTATTTCATATTATCGAATATGGTATACCTAATTTTGTAAAATAGTAATCAAGATCGGTAAATCTAGTGTAAAGCAAGCAAACATTTTAGTTTTAACAAGCTGTTTGCCAGAAGTTACGGTTGTAAAATTATGTATTGTAGAGTTTTTTTTTCGTAGTATTATAAAAAGTAAATTGTTTGTAGTAGTAAAAGTCGAAGTTCATCGTGGCAACGTACTCGATCTCGAATCACCGCAGTGGCCGGTCTGAGGTGAACGCAAGCAGATATTAATAACGCGTTCTTGTGCAGGATCGTTCCGTGGTACCACCTTCTTCTTCTTTTTCTTCTTCTTCNTTTTTTATATTCAATTGTTTATGATTTCTTATTTCTTGTTAACTAGAAAAAAATTATTGTTATGTTAAATTGTATCAATGGAATGGGGGTTGTTGTAATAGTTTTAAGATAAAAATTATTTTTATTAATAAAAATAAGTTTGTGAGATCATTCAACTTTATCTCAATCAATCCGAGTTGTAATATTTGATCTAAACCAAATTTCAATTACAACTATAATTAAAGATACATATATATTAAAATTTATTTTAAATACCAAAGCTTTATTACAAAATAAAAATAAATAAATAAAATTAAATAATCGTACCACCGAGGAAAAATTTGGTTTCAAAAATATTCCAACATTCTAACAATGTGCATATAAAGTAATTTTGTTTCCTACTACCGTTAATAATATAACACATACATTAAAATGTATAGTAATGTATGTTTAACGGTATTTACAAGTTACAAATACAGAAAGTAGGTTAAATATAGTTAAACATATAAAACATATTCGTAGGGTTTTTTATATTAAAGAAAGTTTATAAATGTTACTTCTATCTATCTTTATCTCCTTATTTCAATATTATTTCCTTTTTCTGTTTCTGTTATAACGTAAAAGAGGCATATAGGATGTAGAGAGAGAGTAGCATGCTATGCCGGGGCCTCGACAGGGCCTCCTCGTCGGGGCCTCGCCGCGAGCGGACACCGTGGGAATCTTAGGCGGGCCCAGTACGCGAGCTTGGGCCCTGTTCTGGACGCGTGTAACCTTGTAACCTCGTCCGACCTCTCCTCTCTTTCGCAATCTCCGTCCTTTCTTCTTCCTCCACCTCGTTTCTTCTTCTTCTTCTTCTTCTTACTTTTTATTTTACCTTTTCGTTTTGGTCTCTTTTTTTTTCTTCTTATTTTTTTTTGTAACTTTTAAAATCTTTTTACCGTACTCTTCTTCTTCTTGTTCCTTATCGAGAGAACCACCTTTTAACTCGATCGAATAACTCGATCTCGTCTTCTCTCATCTACTCTCCCTCCTCTCTTACTATGGTTATTAAACTTTTATTATATACCGGATAAAGGTAGTAAAGAAAAATTGTCTACTCGTTCTATTTTAGAGTGTTATTTTTATCTGTTTAATTAACTACGTTAAGTTTTTAACACTTATCTTTTTTATTTAAAATTTATTTTATATTTATTTATAGGAGTAAGGTGTTTTCGTTACTTTCCTTAATTTTTGTAATTCTTATATATGTAAATATATATTATTAATTAATAATGATACATATTTACGTGTTTTTAAATATTTGTAGAAATATATACACAAATTTAATTTTAATAACTTGTAAATAATATTTGCAATTATATACGTGAGTTAGTTGAAAAGTTTTGACCATCCAAAGTAACTTGTGTATTATTTGTATTTTTTTTTGTTCTTTTAAATAAAAGTCATTTCGACTGAAACATAAGAAAACAAATTGTTTAGATCCTAGATATAAATTTATTCAATTGGTATAAATCTTGACCACGAGACAATTAATAGATCATGCGTTAAATAATAATCTGATCGTATTTGATTGATCGATAACATTAAACAGTCTTAAGGAATCAAGATAAAAATGGAGATACTTAAACAATTTGTAGAAAATAAGTCAACACAAATACAAAGTTATATATAAAATAATATACATACAGGTTTTAGATTATCTCCTACATTTGTGTATTTGTTTTTTGCAACGATAGTAATGGCCAAGGTATTTATTCGTAAACGCGTTTTATAGAACGGACTGGTTTAAAGGGGAGACCAGGGAGAACAGGGAAAGGAATGAGGAGAAGGGTGGTGAGGTGGGAGAGGCACGATAATTTCCGTAACTGGAAGTGTCCCGTAATTGGAATTCATTCGCGTGACACCTCTATGCCATTTACCAACCACAATTATGCTAGTAATAATATATTTTAAAAGAGAACGTATCTCTCTCTCTCTCTCTCTCTCTCTCTCTCTATTTTTAACTTCTACTTCTTAAATCATAAATTATATTTTTATACTATAATTATATACATCTGTAATGATATTTAACAAAACTATAAACGATTTATTTTTTACTAAACAAAACAAGATAACAGAAACCAGGAATTGAAATTGAAGTATAGAATAATTTAAAAAGATGTAGTGTTTTGAAAATATTAGAGAAAAAATAATAATAATAAAATAATTAAATCAAGTAATCAACACTTTCGATAAACGAGATAAGAAGTTAAACGTTATTTTAACGTATTATAAAATAAAATTCTACATTTCAATATCTTTCTACATTTTAACTTACACACATTATACGTATACGTAATATATGTTGGTGTTTTATTTGCTCTTTATCATGGATCTTCTTTACACATACGAAATATTACTCCCTTGCCTTTCCCTTTCCTTTATTACGAGCATGATAAATTAATGGACGTAATTTAAATTACGAATAAGGTGACCCATAAAGAAGAAAAAAAATTATATTCATGCATATATTTATATTACAAAAATACATAAAACATAACGTATTAATATATACAATCATACAAATGTTCTTTATTTTCTTCTTCTTCTTTTAACTATGTAATTTTATGCACTTCTTACCACGAATGATACGTACGAAGAAGGGCTGTTTGTGTTTGTGTTTGTTGAATAAAAGAATCCATTTGCATATGTAGATGAATTTATAAAGTATGTATGTTTGTTTGTGTGTGTGTGTGTGTTGGTAATGTTTCGTTTGTATGGTACCACGTATATGGATATTTAACAGAACATAATCAAGACCGGAAATACATTTAAAGCGTATTCGATAAAGAAATGAAATTTCCAACAGCTTGGTGTCCCCTTCTCCCAATAATCGTCCCCACCTATCCACCCTCCGTCTGCCCACTTGGCACTTTTTCCAAATGCACAACGACGGAATTTTCTAACGAGGTATAATACGCGAATATATATAAACGAATTTACTTTTAATTTTTAAACAGGAGGTATGTTTGTGTGTGTATTTTTAAAAGAGATTATAAATTATAAATGTAATAGTAGATATTCTTCGATGACACGACGATGACGTTGTTAAATGTTTAATTTCCTTTGTATTTCAATCGAATGATTGAATTAAAGAAAAAAAAAGTAGGAGAAATCTATCGGTCGACAAATGCCTCCTTCCATGGGTTCAAATCTTATTGATTTATTCCTTAAAAAAAATTTATTAATTATACTAATTAGTTAGCATAAAATATATGTATTCGTCAAAATTAAAACTTTCTTATAATCTTCCTTTAAACATACAAACGCACACAAATACAAGCACAATATTTCATTCCTATCAGAAACAAACTATAACCAATTGTAAAATAAAATAAAATATAATATAATATATAAAACACGTCCAGCTGTATAATATATGCAAATTAAATCGTAAAGGAAGAAAAAAACAAAGAAAGTCTTTAAACCGGTTAAATTTTCCTTTTTTTACAATTCAAAGATCCAACTATGTTTCATAGTTGATCACTGAGGGAGGGATGAGAGTAGACCCACACCGATGTTACATACAAGCAACTTATCCACTTTCGAAGATAGTAGTCCCGGTTTAAAGATAATCTATCGACCGGAACACCGCGGGTCTCGATAAATCGAAGAAACTTCTTCCCTTCTCTCCTTCTTCTTCTTCTTCTTCTTCTCATCCTCATCATCCTGTTTAGCAAAAAAAGACTAAATAGAAAAACTGAACAGAAACGAACAGAAATAGTATCAAGTGGTATTAGTGTACTAGTAATAGCAAAGCTTGTGGTAATAGTAAATGGTATGAAGAAGTTAAGAGTGGGGGAAAAGGTGGGATAAGGGGTGGAGGTGGAAATAGAGAAAGGGGAAGGGGAGTTAAAGTTTTCAACGTAGACTAGGAAGAAATAAGTTGGTAGTAGTACGTAGTCGATAACCTTCTTCCCGACTCGAAATTATCATAATGGCTTGGAACAGAAGCATGGCTCGGAGCGACCTCCGCTTCTGCTTGCATCGTCGGCTTGGAAACACCGACTTTGCACACGATGCATATTGTGTTCTGAAAGGTAGTCTCTCTTCTTCCACATAAGAAAATGAGAAAGAGAGAGAGAGAGAGAGAGAAGGAAAGGAAGGGAGAGATAGAGGTCGAGTCCGAAGAAACTCTCCTTTTGCAAGGATCAGAAAGTACTCTCTATCTATCTATCTTTATCTTTCTCCTTTCTAACCATACTCGTTCTTACTTACACGTACTTGTTCTTCTTCTGACTCTTTCGAACCTTCCCTCTTTTCTCTTTCCCTCACTCCCCGTCCACCTCCCACCCCTTTTTTCTTCTACTACTACTACTACTACTACTTTTGTTCTTCTTCTTTTACTGAAGAAGAAGGTTCGTTCGTTCGTTGGTTCGTTCGTAGGAACCAGGTATACAACAACGCACAGGTATATATCCCCTCGCACGGTAATTACGTGACGTATTAATACCAGTTATTCCACGTCGACTGGTTCTCTTCGGGCCACCACCACTACTCGATCCGCAGGTGTATTCCAACTCGCGTTCTTTTTATATATCCTTCTCACTCATTCGCTCATTCGCACACTCACTCACTCACTCACTCGCTCGTTCGTTCGCTCATTCTCGCTATTGCACTATCTTTTCATATCTCTGTCTTACTTACTCTTCTTCCTTTTTAAACTATCATATCATCCTCTCTTTTTAACTCCACTGTCCTCTCTTATTAAACTATCTTTCCTTCTCACTCATTTTCACCTATTGGATTATCCTTTTTTATTTCTTTCTCCTTCATTTTCACCTATTGGATTAGCCTTTTTATTTCTGTCTTACTTACTCTTCCTATTTTAAACTATCGTATCCTTTCTTTCTCACTCTCACTCGTATCCTCTTTATTAAAGTATCTTTCTTTCTCAGTCTACTGTCCCCTCTATTAAATTATGTTTCTTTCTTGCTCATTTTCACCTATTGGATTATCCTTTTTATCTTTGTCTCACTTACACTTCTTATTTTAAAATATCATCTTCTCTCTTTCTCACTCATTGTGTCCCTCTATTAAAATTATCTTTCCTTCTCATTCCATGTTTCACCTATCGGACTATCTTTACATCTTCATCTCACTCATTCTTTGTATTCGATTATCTTTAACACCTTCATTCGGAATAAATAAATTCCTGTTATTAAACGTCATCTTCGATCCCATTCTACCAGATTACCCTAATCATCTTTCCGAAATGGATCCGTTTTTTTCCACGAATAAGAAAGTTTCGATTAAAAAATGTAAACCTTTTTAGGTACCTGTTGTTCACGTTTAAGATTCTTAGATAATAATACTTTAAATAGATGTTTAGAATGATCTATCGGGTTTTATTATCTTTTATCTTTATTTAACTATTTTATTTATATATATTTTTTGAGTATATATTAATTCTTTTTTCTTAATTCTTATAAATTATTTAACGTGTATGTATTGGGTGTAAAGTTGTTAATAAACACGTGGAATACATGAGACTATATAATTTTAAAGTAAAAAATGTAAACAAGGAAGATTAAGAAACAGAGAGAGAGAGAGAGAACTTTTCGAAAGAATAAAAATGAAATAAAATTTGAAAACAAGAAGAAGAAGAAGAAAAAAAGAAAAACCGAATGAAAATCTCGTCCAACAAGTTGGAAACGATTTACACGCCCCTTTCCGAAGGTACTACACGAGAGTTGATCGCAATCACGAACATTAATCACCGTACAATTAAGTTGAACCGATGGCTATGAAGGAAAGACTTTAATGCTTGGAAGTTAGCTCTCTGAGAAAACGAGAGAGAGAAAGAGTGCAACCCCCTTCTTTTGGAGATCTGAAAAATTCTTCTCACGTACAACTTACTTAATACTTGCCTCGTAAGATGTTTCTATTTAAACAAGAACTTTAATTTAATAGTTGTACCGTATTGTTTTTTATAAATCAAATATCAATCAATTATTAACAATCCAATTTGTTAAATAAGATTTATCATTTGTAACTGTAATGGTATTTTTAATATATTTCATCGGTTGATATTGTGTGTAAATTTTTTCTAAATAAATTATTATAAATTGTAATAATTAATTATAAATATAAATAATACACAAAAAGAGGAGTAGTTGTAATTTTCTAATATTAATAATATTTTTAATAATTTGCCTATAGTGAATATTAACATTTACAATTGTAGGTAGATAGTATTTGAGTTATTACAAAAATTTTTAATTAAATACACCAGTTTTCCAAATACCCAAAAAAATAATTATCCTAATCTCTCAAATAATAATCCTAATAAAATGATAATACCCACAAACTAATCAAAATAATTAAACATTATAATATCACGATTAATTGTACGATCTTTCGTATCCTGAAAAAAATCACCGAGAAATATCATTCGGAATAATAAAATTCCTAAATAGATGATATTGAAATTTGAAGGGAATGTTTAGTATGTTAACTGTCGGGCGGACTTGTTAAAGCGAAATTCGGTAGCCAGATTCAGTGATTGGGGACCGGTTAAAGCGGTGATTCCATCCACGGGAGGAGCACGGACGATAAGTTCGTTAGTTCGGACTTCTGGGCGGTGAGTCAGGCTCACGACAGGATGCCTTGGGCGATCCTTCGTCCTGTTAGGAACTCCGCCTCTTTTCTCCTCCGTTCTCTTCTCTCTCCTCTCCTCTCCTTTCCTATCTTCTTTTCTCTTCCTGTTACTCGCGCACGCGCTGCTTCCTACACACCAACAAACAACAAGTAGTCATTCTCTTACGTCAGACGCATTCGTATTTATAACACACGTGTTCTTTACGTGAAACATTCACCCACTTCACACACACACATACACACATACACGCAAACATCAACTCAAGCTAATTTCTTTTTATTTGACCAAGTCATTTAACCAAACTGTCAAATATGCAATTGATATGTACATGCATTTAAGCCTGTTTGTTTATTTTTTTTAAAGAAACAACATAGGGGATATTTAAATTAAGTTCAATATTTATTTCTTTAAGTTTCTTTCGATAAATAATCATTTTATTTAGTCGACTAATGGAATTATTAAATTTAATTTATAATGAAAAAAAATATAATTTTCTCTATGAGATACATTGGAATAAAAATAAATGTCATTTAATTCGACGATTAGTTAGAAAAATTTCACAGAACATTTCTCTACATCATGGAATGCCATGTTACAGTGCAATAGTAAATTCTTGATCGATGTCACCAACGGTAAACTAGGGAACCTTTAATGTCCTCCGGGGAAGGAATAATAACAGCTAGGTAGAAATCGTGACACACCATCGACCTTTTCCACATATATATTCGCGAGTTTAACTTAGGCTTTATATACATCGAGATATAGCAAGAGTAGAAGAAATAGGAACATCACCACTATGCTACCTACCTGCGCAACAATATTTCAAAACGCAATCGGGCCGAGTGCCAGAGAGAAAACAAAGCCACTCTCGAGATCTCGTAAATCCACGAGGATTTAAATCGTTACGAGAAGAGGAAGAATTCACCAACATATTATACATACATATATCTTCAACACACACACACACACACACACACATGTACATATATTAACATATTTTATATCCTTACTAATCGATTCGTTTTATTTTTAAAAGAAATAATCATATATCTTTTATTTAAATTCATTTTATTAAATATCTAATAAATAAATAAATCAATGTTAAATAAATGATCGAGATTGTTCGTATAAAATATCAAATAATTAAACAAATAAATTTTCTAGATTCATTTTATTTTATTTTTTTTCACCCAACCCAATATTTATAAAAAAATAACAATTGAATGATCGTACAATTTATATACTTATTATAATAATTATCTTTTTCTTAAACATTTCCTTGCCTTGTTTGTAGTGGTTATTGTAACAACAACACGTTGTATAATTTATTTCTTAGATATATCGAATTTATTTCACAAATCGTCTCATTTATTATGTTGGAATCATCGGTGAGAGTTAGAAAGTTGTTAGAAAAGATCCAATATATTGAATCTATCTCTATCTGTCTATCTCTATCTTTTCTTCTAAATTCATTCAAACTATTTCTATCTCATTCTATCGTTCAAAAGATCTTTCTCTTTTCGTTAAATGATCGAAAAGCGTGTCCGAGGTTTTACGAGACTCATCGAGTCCGGTTCTACGACCGGTGAAAACGCACTCGACACGAGAAAGGAGTATAATCGATTGCCAAGGTCTTTTAGAAACCGGATGAGCGTCGAAAGATCTCTATTATACATATATGTGTGTGTATGTGTGTGTGTCTTTTAAAGTGGATTATAATTATTCCAAGAGTACGTCTCTCTTTCTTTCTCACCGACAATCAATATTCCTGTTAGCTTTGCAATTAGGCCTATTCGATATACAAATTCAATCTTTTACAAATTACACTTACATCTAACACCACTATAATATTATTATTATTATTATTTTGATTTCTCCCTATCATCTCACGTCCATCATTACATCGAAGAGGTGAGAAAATCTATTTCTGTTCTTGTAGATTATTTATCCAAAACAACTTTAGAAGTCTTTACGATCGATGAAAGGTACCTGTCGTTACTTTATTGATCGTTCGATTACTATCCAATCGAGGTACAACGATTTGTTTTTAATTCATGTATAATATTAAGTGGAATATATATTTTAAATTATATAATATTATATTGTACTTTTTTTCTTGCAGAGATTAATTTTTTCGAAATTTTAAATAACACGAGTATCGAGTTAATTCGAAATGGTAAAAGATATTTAATGGGATTTAAATCTAAAATAATTTGTTATACACACCGAACGTTGAATCTTAAACAAAAGAAATGACGTAAGATTTCTATTATATACCCAGTGTGTTCCAAAAAAAAATAAAGAAATAGTTCCCAACCTTAACTTACCAAGGTGAAATTAAAAAGATACGTTTATTGTTAAGCAATACTCGTCTGGTTCACAGTTGAAATTTAAGTTAACCGACTATATGATTACACCATATTTACTGTGCTACTCGTTATAATACACACACATACTATGCTCAAATATACCTAAATATATCTACGTAAAAACGTATGAGGGGATACGATATTGAAAGCTAAGAAGATGATTCTCAGAAATTGCCTCTCCGTGACTTGAATGAAACTCTTCGGAGTTGTACTGAACGGTAAGCATTAGGCGACTTTCCCTAAATACAAGTTTCGACTAAAATCCTGATGATTAGACTCTTAAAAATTACTTTAAATACATTTTTTTATTCATATTATTTCGATACGTGTTAAGAAAAATTGTTGTATTCGGAAGTTGATTAATTAACATCAATTCAAATAAACAACACGTGTTTTCAATATTGATCTAACTATCGAAAAACTTAAAAGAAATATTAGTAATTTAGAAATAAACTATTAAACTTAAGTTTCAACCAACCAGAACAAATATTTCCACCATATTCCAAGTATAAAATAAATCGTAATTTCATCTAACCCAATGCAACTATCAAACTTGAGTTTCAATAAATGCACTGGTTAGTAAATTTTTTTTTAACCAAATCATAAGAATTAATTTCCACAAGATCATAGTTAAGAACTAACCCAAACATTTAAATAAATAAATTGTAATATATTTTCTACAAAGACATCTGATTTCATGGAACCCCAACCCTAATGTTGATCGGAAACTGTTTCAAATGTCTTACACGAGTCACAGATTTTAATTTGAACTAATTGGAGGATTAGAGGGGAATTGGGCAGAATTTGGGGGAATTATTTGATTGGTTTTTTACGAGTAAAATCTAAAAGTAATCTGTCTTGATGTTTTATTTTGAACGTAACATGCGATAACGGGACAACAATATGAGTAGAACTTTAATAGCCCTTCTGTTGAAGAAGAGGTTGGCACCTACCAACTGGAACTACGGGCCCTGAGGATACGGACACCTACTTATTAGGATCGTAGAAAAAAAAATTCTTCCGTGTTGCATCCTTCGAAGGATACTCTTTACTGGCTACTCTTCGACCAGTTACTATCTTTCTCTCGAATGCATTGCATTAAATCACGATTGCATCAAGAACGATTAATACATTTTTCTGTATTCAATTTTTATACAACTAATAATCATATCTTTTTTTATTTTTCTTTCAATATCACGTTCATATATTTTAACTTATAAATAAAATACTTTCTTACAAATGTATACAATAATTATTTATATGAAATATTATTTATTTTTAAATGAACCCAATACTCAAAAAAGAATATAATTTGAAATGAAATATTTTAATATCCAAGCTGTTATTAATAATAAATAAAATTATTTTGAAATAATGTATCGTTGCAGAATTTACGAAGAATAATTGTTAATGTTATCCATAATTATTAACCATTTAGTATCTAATTTTTTCTTAACTAATTATTTCTAATAATATTTCATACTGAAAAAACTTCTTTATTAAATTTAATCATTACCTTGATTTTTCTTTAAATTTATATTCTAAAGTATTAATCATTCTAGTAATCGATTCAATCCTTTCTCTTATTTGACTGTTTCAAATATCTACCGTGTTGTGTACGGTTAATTAAGTCTTGCCATTTAGGTTTAATTTATCTTACCTTTAGCAACCTTACGATTAGAACCGAGTAAACTATCTACTAATCTGTCTAATCTATCTTTTAACACGGTAACATTTTTATCAGAAAAGTTTCTTCTTCTCGCATACCAATCTACCACAATCATTCTTTCTCTCTTTATGTTTAAAAGAAAAAAAAGAAGAAGAAGAAACATTTCTCAAGACCAAAGAGCAAGATTCCACAACGGTAATGGTTGTCTCGTTACGTTTAGCAGGATAATTAGTCCGAATAAAGCTCGTTATGGGGTCATCACACGTTGCTACTAATTCTATTGCAATTTATTCGATGCAGTAACACATCGAGAAAGAATAAATAAATACCTAAGTTCTTGAAGTTAATGCCCGACGTAAAAGTTGACATAAAGAAATAAACGACGTTACTAATACATACCACACACACATATATACACACTCATATATACAGGGTAGAAAGAAAAATGTCTAATGACATCACGATTCCTTTTATCTCTTCATCATACTAACTCATAAACTTTAAATCACGTTAATGATTTCTAAATTACTTGAGAACTATTTTAATTGTTCAAGCTTATTTGATAGTTTTCAAAACATACCTCGTGGTATTTTTAATAGAATCTTATACGAGTAAGTGGTTACATTTTTATTTTTATTTTTTTACCTATGAAAAGATTTTAATTAAATTCAATTAAATTAGAAGAAATTTCGAGTTGTTATAAGTGAATGATTTTCTATTTTATTTATGTTTTGATACTATTTTATATTCTATCAACAGACACTTTGATATTTGCTAGAATTATACGAGTAAATAGTTCATCTTTTTACAATGAAAAAAGATAATTAATTAGAATTAATTGGCTAGGAATTAATATTGAGTATTCAATTAACATTTGAGTACTCTTTTAATACAATAGTTTGATATTTACTAAAATCAAAGTAAAGGGTTGATTATAGATTTTAGAGTAAATATGATTTGAATTAGAATTAATTAATTAAAAATAATCTATTAGTGATACATAAATGATATTTTTTTTTTCGTTGTATACATATTTGTAACATTTTTCTATATATTTCTTTCCCTCTTTCTCTTTCTTTTCTATCGAGGTTGTCTCTCAATATACGAACGACGATCGTACGGGCGTCACGACCTAGTTCGAGATAAAAGAACTGTCTACTTATCGCTTTCTTCTCTCTCCCTGTCCGAGGAGTCGCGCCTATAACTTTAATGGCGACCGACGTTGTTGAACACAGACGAACTTAAAAGCCACAAGAGAAGATAAAAACAGTAAAAGAAAGAAAGAAAGAAAGAAAGAACGAAAGAAAGAGAAAAGAGAATGTGGATAGAAAGACCTTTTACTTGTGAGTCGAATCATCATCACGTAGATACTTATCGTTGCACTCGTTTGCGAATTCGTAACCATCTTCGATGGTAGAGTAACCAATAATGGTTCCCTGAGAAATACAAAAAGAGAAAGATAAAAGGCAGAGAAGTGTTAAAATGCCTTCAAGCAAATCTACGTTCACGGAAGTCAATCTTAAAGAACTGTGTTCAAAGTTTATTCCTTTTACTAGATTTTACCATAAGAATTAGAAATCATGGTGTATCTTTCTATTCCCATATCTTTCCTTATTTGTATTTCACTTGATACCAAATAAAGATAATTTTATCATCTTCCTGATACTATTATACATACTCTTTTGCATATTTTTAATATCATTTCTATCACGAGAAAGATTATTTATTCCTCTTACAGGAATTATTTCTTCTAATTGAATTTAATTTTAGATAAAATTTATTTTTCAAAGTNCCTTCCCTCTTTTTCTTTCCTTTTCCCTCCACCCTTTCTTCCGTCTATTAACATTTTACTATCTACGGTTTTCTTATGGCAATAAGTTATTTAGAAAATAAATGATATTTTATGTTTAAGCAATTAACAGTATTACTGACTGGTAATAGTTATACCAACCATAATTCTCGCTTACGTGAAATTTTCGTTTAAATTAATGGACACAGCTCGTAAATTCTTTTATATTTTTATTTTTAATTTTTTTTTTCTCACAAAGTTTTATTCGATCATTCGTTAAATAAGTACTTTAGTTTTATACAATAATCACTGAATAAGTATGATTTACATAAATAATTCAAACATTTACCTAATTTGTTTTTCGTTCTTCCATATTCTTGTTGATAATAAATAATTATAAATACGAGTTAAACCAATAAGGAAGTATGATTTATTTTGTACATTATTGTAAAAAGCAAAAAAAAAATATATCTTATTTTATGATTCGAATTTATAAATCAAAAATAATATTGAATTTAAATCTGTGTGGAACAATTTTACCAATATTCTAATTAATTCAGTAAGATTTAAATTTGCTAATTAAATTGACAGATAAAATTCGATATGTTTCTTCGAAAACTAGTTATACTATTAATATGTTCGCTATAATTTATAGATTAAAAAGAAAAAAAAAATATTACGAAACTAGTATATGTTTCGCACGATAGAAGGGACTGACGTATATCAAGAATAAATTTAATACTCACGAGCAAACGTGTAAAAACAAAATTGTGTTTCTTTCTAGTTGAAGACAAATTTTTTACAAATATTATATAGAAACCATAAATTATGTTCGCGAATATACTCGTAGGATGACTGAAAAAGAAAAAAAGAATAACTCTCCTCTCTTATAAAATTTTGAAATCAATTTTTTCGTACTAAAATATAAAACTAAACTATATTTGAGGTTTTAATTTTTTTAATAAAATATTATTACAGTAAATAGTTCTCACGTATTTTAACAATATATATATTTGTTTAACTATTCAATAATTTTAGTAACAATAATCGAATCCCTCTCTCTCTCTCTCTTTTTGTCAATACGAAAACACCTAATTAAATATACTTGGAAGTAACTTGGCTACCAGTTTTGTCGTTGAGTTTTGTCGTAGAAAATTTCTAAATCAGTAACGTCAGTAAACGCTAATGAAATTCCTATTCCACGACCGTCTTAATCAACGCGGCTGTCGTTGTAAACGAAAAGAATTAGCATTTTAAATCACACGCTCCGCGGGTGCTCATACTTCCCCCACTTAATCATCATCATCACCACCACCACTACAACAACCACTACCACTACCAACTACTACTACTGTTACATATCCACCACCACAAACAACACATATCCCTTTACATCTACACCCTTCTTTCTCCCTCTTTCTTTCTTTCATTCTTTAATTCTCAACAAGCATAATCATCATCCGTGCCATCCGGTAATTCGTTTATTATCGAAGTGGATGATAGGATTCTGGAAGATTGATCATCATTCTACCATGTTTATAATTATTTTGAACGATCCTCGAGCTCATTGTGCGTCACGAAAACGATTCCATAAAAAAAAGAAATAAAAAACAACAACAACAACTATAGAAAGTAAAAGAAAGAAAGAAAGAGTGAGAGAAAGAGAGAGAGAGAGAAAATTGTGGACAGAATAGGTGCGAAAGAAAGAAAACGATAGAAGAATCTTCTATCTTACTCTTTAACACTCTCTCTCACACACACACACATATACACACACATACATACTTGAAAGAAACCTTAAAGGATCATCAATCCACGTCCGATGAACTTTTTCTTTTTTTTCTTTTCCTTGTCCAAGAGGGAGACTCCATATAACCGATTCCTCTTCTCATATAAGTTTCTTTCCCTATCCCATCTTGAGTGTTACCGTCGAATTCCTCAATTTCTCCGTCTGTCATTGATGTTTATGGATCGTAAACGTAGGAAGTTCACGCTCAGAATGTATTACAGTTGAATGTAGCTCGCTCAGCAGAAGCTGAAGCATCTTCTTCTTCTTCTTCTTCTTCTACTTCTTCTTCTACTTCTTCTTCTGATTCTTCTTCTGGTTCTGGTTCTTCGTTGAATCGTTCATGCTCTTATCGGGGACCTCTTAACGAGGTGAAACTCACAGCTCGTCGTAGTGGTCGATCTTACACGAACTATGTCGACGTCACGCGAGAATGGAACACCTCACGATTACTACGCATGCATGTATTTGTTTTTCATATATATCTGTGTTTATGGTATATGTGAGTACGATTAGATGTATAGAAAAGGTATGCTTCTATAGTGAAACCTTTGAAACTTTTCTTTACTTGTATTGAAATGAAAGAGTTAAAAAGAAAGAGAGAAAGAGAGAAGTAGTAAGCTGAATAAACAACGACAGGTAGACTCGGTAACGGTACCAAATCTGCATATGCCGATTCGAGTTCTTCCTTAAGAGAGAGAGATCGAGAAATACCAATGGATAAAGATTCGTTTGGTTTATTACTCGACGTCTTATTATTTTTACATTGATTATTGGTTTATCTCAGTTGATAGAATATTTTGATAAATACTTCTACAATTTTCTAAAGTTCATTTATATTTAAAATTATTATTATATATATTGAGTATGCATTTTTTTAAATTATATTTAATGAATACATACGATTGGTTGTATTTATAAATACTTCTCTATTTAAGTGATTAAAATTATATGTATATTATATTTGACAACATTTGGAAAAATATTTGATTTCTTTATTTGATTGAATGATCAAATAAAATTCAATTTAATGTTAATTTGAAATAGAAACGTGGAAAATGCAACTAACGAATGTAATAAAAGAAGAAGAATAAGGATGAATCATGATAAAGAATATTATGATCCAGGACAACATTCTTTCTCCTATAGTCAACGATTTCGTGTTCTCTGTTAGAAGTCTAGTCACTGTTAGCGAAAATACTGCCAATGAATCATTCTTTCCTTATCTAACTGGATCTGAACAAGCTCACCCGCATGCTGCATGCACGAGGGACAAGTTTATCTCCACTTTCACGCGTCACATTCTCGTCATTACGTAATTCTACCAGTAATCCTTCAATACTTCAACCCTAATCGAATCTTTGATTATCGAAATAAAAAGAAAAAACAAAAGTCAAATCAAATTCTTATTAAAAATTCACAAATCTACGATAATTCAAATACATGCGTTCAACGAATTTTTTATTAACGAATAATAGATATTAGATAATTTAAAAAATATAATTTAAAAAACATACACACACGTAACAGAAAATTTAAATAAAATATAAAAAAGTATTATCCCCTTTCGATCGAGCTTTCTCAGACGGTCGGGTTTTCTCTCTCGCGGAACTAAAAAGGAATGAACGAGGACTTCGAAGAGAGGGATGCAGAAGGAAAGATAGAAAAAAAGGAGTCGAAAGAAAGAGAGGAAGAAAGAGAGAGAGAGAGAGAGAAGATACGAAGAGAGTCCATTCGTTCGTTAGCCGCAGGGCGAAGGTTGGAATCCAGGCGTTTCACAGCAGGGCGCCGTTTCTCCTTGAGAGACTCTCTTACGTGCTGCAGGACTCGTATCCTCTCTTCCTCTCTCTCTATCTCTCTCTTCCTTTATTTTTTTCCTATCCGTCTTTCTAACTGTCCACCCCCCTCCTCTTCTTCCTCCACCACACTTGTACCCACTCTCGTTCGCGTGCATCTTCCTCTTCTTTCGATTCCACCATTTTCTTTTTTTTTTGTTCTTCTCTCTCCCTTTCGAACCCTTTTGTTTTCTATTGCATCCATCTTTTTTAAATAAAAAATAAATAAAATATAAATAAATTCAATTCGAACAATTCCTCTATCCACCTTCCCCAAATTTCCATTTTTATTTGGCATAAGTTAAGGTTCTTTTTAGAAAGTTAAATATAATCACTTTTTTTTTTGTAATCATCAACCTATTATCTGTCGGATGAAAATTTAACAATCACGCGTTTAGATTATGATTTGCCAATACACATTTATTCTGAAACAGTTTTCATAGGATCATCATCGATGGTAGAAAATCGTGACGAATCCCCATCCCCTCCTCTTCCTCTCTCCTCCCCGGTTTTATTTAATTTCGAAGATGTTTTTCTCGAGTTGTATTAGCCAGTGTAGAGTATCGTTGTTGCGTTTTACCTTTACGGTTATTGCAAGTGAAAGTAGAAATGCCGATCGCGAACAGATTCTCCTTGTAAACACGGTATATAAAAAGAAGAAGAAGAAGAAGAAGAATAAAGATAAAAATAAAAATAATAAGAAAAAGAAGAAGTGAATGAGTGGGAAGGGTTACGAGAGGGAAGGAAGAGTGGGAGAGGAAGGATAGAAGAACGTTTGTGTCCTTCTCGTAACGGCAGAAAAATATAGGCCAGGGTAGTTAAGGGCTATAATTGCAGTTGAAGAATGCGGTAGGAAATCATCCTTCCTCCCTTCTCTCCCTGCTCTTCATTCTCCTCCTACTTCTCGTAATTTCAATCTTTTTTTTTTATTTTTCAAACCGAGAAAAACAGATAAACAACGTGTTGGTAAAAATATGATGATTTTTGATCCGAATAATAACTTTCACCATTTTTTATACCCCTCCTCTTCTTTTCAACTCTTTTTATAACTCATTATACGATCGTAAAAAAAACATTATTTACCGAATCGTAACACTGGTTAACCGATGTATAATTACTTTGAATAAAAATTACAGTAAAGAAATGGAAATAAAATTCATAACTTGAAGAAAGAAAAATAATAAATAAATATTAAAAATAATTGTTGAATATTTTTCTCCGCTTATTTTTTTTTCATCTTCTTATTTTTCTCGTTGGTTTTTTCTTGTTTTTTTTTTTAACAACTAAACCAATGGCCGTACACACCGAATGGTCTCGTTGCTCTTTTCCATGGGGTATTTGTCGTCGTACAATATTTGCACACACACACACACACGCATACACACGTACTTGAAGAAAAAGACATCTCCTTCGGTTGGCCAGGTGTCGGTTCTCCTGTTTGCAAGGAGGCACTCTCGTTTAAATGTCGCGTGCAAGTATGCATACGTGATTTACGTTTCCTCTTACAACACGATTATTTCTATTTTTTCTTGTTTTTTTTTTCCTTATTTATAAAAATTTAACTGTTCTTAGATGATTATTATAAACATCACGACCCGTTGATGAAAAATAGTCATTTAATATACGATAGATACATTAAGATATTAAATATTAATTAATTATTATCATAGTTAACAAAAAAAGAACGTATTAACATATATGAGGTCTACCGGAAAGTTTTGTCCGATTTTGGAATAAAACAAAATACCAATTTTTCTTACCGTCAAATAAATATCTGCTTACGTATTGAAAATTGTTGTCAGAGAAACGGACAGAACTTTCCGGTAGATATAATACATATACATTCATATATACATATGCATATACATATACATATATATGTTTATATTTATATATATTAAAATAACTTTGAAATATTTGTATATTTTCAGCTGTCCAGAGGGGTCGAGTGCCAGCATCGCAACCAACGTTACCAGGATTACCAGGACAATTTTCAATGACGAACGGTGATGCGATTTCGTGCGCGGGTATTAACGGGTCCTATCTGTCATCATACATAGGGATGCTTTTACGTGCCGAACCATATCCAACAACAACGAGATACGGGCCTTGTGGTCAAGCAAGTAGTAACATCATGGGAATCGACAGTATATGCGAATTGGCAGCAAGGTTATTATTTTCTGCTGTTGAATGGGCCAGGAATATACCATTTTTCCCAGAACTTCAGGTTACCGATCAGGTTGCATTGTTAAGGCTAGTATGGAGCGAGCTTTTTGTACTTAATGCAAGCCAATGTTCGATGCCGCTTAGCGTGGCGCCACTTTTAGCAGCGGCGGGTCTTCACGCGTCCCCTATGGCGGCAGATCGCGTTGTAGCATTCATGGATCACATAAGAATATTTCAAGAACAAGTTGAAAAACTCAAGGCACTGCACGTTGACACTGCGGAATACAGCTGCCTCAAGGCTATCGTTCTTTTCACGACAGGTAATGAACTATTATATATTTTTTTAATTACATTTATACATCGATATTTGATTATTATTCTACTCATTTTTTCCTCATTGAATTGTGGATAAAAACTCGATATTATTTTTCCACCACTCTAATGTATCGAGTATTAAATTTACAATATAAATGACGCTTGAGGAGAAAGGGGATGGGGAGGGGGAAGAGATATTCTATATCGAAGTAATAGGAGTCAAAGTGTGTAGGTGAATCTCTTAGACTTCCTATCTGACATTCTCGAAAGCACGTTTAGAAATCCCGTTCGCGGAAGGTCGGTTAGTTTGTTGGTTGGTTGGTTGGTTGGTTGGTTGTTAGTGTGCGGACGTTATCTAGATGGGTTTGCTAACTCCGAAGGTAGTCTGGATAGAGGTAGAAGGTTAGACAGCATTCGATATCGACTGGGGCTTGTAATATTACACACGATGTAGTAGATACCCAATTGTTCTCCTATTATTTCTCTTCCAGGTCAACGTCATCTTCCTTCTTCTTCTTCTTCTTTCTACAACAATTTATAAACAAAATGATTAATTTAATGAAAACAATTCTTGTTTTTTCAAATAGTCATAAACAATTTTTGTTGAAATTATGAGTCCTCTACTTTGAACAAATGCAACATTTTTGTTTTAAATATTATAATTGCACTTGGTCAATGTATAATAGTGTTTTTTTTAAAAGGTGTAAGATTTCTTGTCAACTTAATTAGATCTTATGAACAATTCTAGAAATCAACTAATAGTTTGATCGGTTGAATAAATCAATATTCATTGGGTTATAAAAAAAAGTTATATACAAGTTTGTATTAAATAAGATAAAATCTGTCAATGAATTTAAAGATGGTCCACGATGGGAATCTAGAAAAATTCATTTTTTGTTGTCATTTGGATTCAATCGATCGAATCTAAAACCGGAAGAAGTTCGAAGTTACGGTGTCTCTCAATGTCTAACTCGTCTAATCGACGAATAAGATAAGATCATGGTAACTGTCATCCAACTTGAACCAGCTAACGGAGAGGTACGATCGTCATCGAACAGAAACGTGCGAGACAATGCGTTTCTCATCGTTCCTATCTCCAACAATTCTCTTCTCTTTCTCCCTCTCTCTCTCACACATACACACATATACACAAACAGTTTGTGTGTGTTCTGTTTCTCTCTCCAATCTGGAGAATCTATCTCGGTTCAGCTTTACAGAGATGGTCAACTCTACGTTCTATCTCTCTGATTTTCTCTCTCTCTCACACACACACACACATATACATACACATTCTATTCGTTTTCGATGACAAGCCAGGGTCTGTTCAAAGAGTCGAGTATACTCGCTAACTATCTCCTAACCCATCTTTCTCTTCCCTAGCTAAACGAGTTAACCATCAACCCAACCCATCACCGACATACATCTCTTTTGTCTTCTAAATAATAAACCAAAATTTTAATGACAATTTTTTTATACATATTTAATATATATATTCATTTTGATACCAAAATTCTATAAACCGTTCTAAATATTCCTTTAAATACCAAATACACATTTACGTAACATTTAAAGCACAAAAATTAGTATAAAAATTAATATAAAAATGGTAATAAAAAATATAATTCGATTACTGATAAGACATAAACGCAAATATTTATAACACACGATATAAAATGAAGAAAAATATTAAAACTAATTGTGAAAATCTATTTCAATTGAACGAGTTGACGTAAGAGAACGTGCATAATGCAACTAACAAAAATAAAATTGGAAAATTCACAGAGACAACATACGAGAGTATACTTAAATTGTTAAATCAATATTTAGAATTATTTCAATAAATAAATACTAAATAAATATTATTAAACACGTATAAATGTTTATATCTGATTTCTTGTGTGTCAAAGAGAAAAAGAAAGATGATTGGTAGGATAGGGTAAAATTTTTCGTGGTTGTGGTGGTGGTAGTAGGGTGGAAGGACGAAAAGGAGCAAAATGTAAGAGAAAAGGGCTCCGTACTAAACCTTACGTCTGCCCATAGATAGAAGATGGGAGGCTATTTATTTCTGTGCTATATGGGCGCGCGCACGCTTAGTTCGTTTTAGCTTATGCTAATGCCCCGATTCTCGGCGATCCTCCTCCTTCCGCCTTTTTTTCTACCAACCTTTTTCCACCACCCTCTCTTTCTTCTTATTCTTATTCTTATTCTCCTTCTCATTTCTTTCTTTCTTTCTTTCTTTCTTCCATGCAACTCGCCCTTCTCTTTTGTTTTTTCTTCCCTTTTTTTCTTTCTTTTTCGTTTTCTTAACTCTTTTTCTTAGACCCGATTCTTCTTACCGAACGACGAAAGGTCTTCCGTTTTTTTTTTCCTATCCCACCAACTCGTTCTTTCTTAACACATTCCTCTTGTGATCTCTCCAAACTTTAGGGTTTTATACTCCACCCACCCTTTCTCTTCCCATCTCACCGTAACTTTCGACGTAAAAGTCATTTTCTTCTTTTTTGTTTTCTCTTTTATCGTCAAGAAAAAGTTCTAGTCGATTTAAAAATACGCAAAGAAAGGTGTCGAGGTGGAAACACGTGGAAATGGTTTAAAAATGTATATAAAACTTATTTTATTTGTCGTATTGAAATATTAATAGAAAGAGTTTAATGTTGCATTTTTGGTGCACCAAGGTATTGGGAAAAATCATATAACTTAATTTAAAATCTCTCAAAACTTAATACCTGAGATGCAAACACGTGTAACCAAAACGATAAGTGACCTATTTTTTTTGTTGCATTAAGAAACTAAACAGAAACCTTGCATGTTCAGTGCACCTAATATTAGAAATCATATTATTTAATTAAACACATCATCCCCCCAAAAATTCATGCTAAATAAAAGGAGAGAGGAAAGAAAGAGGTTCTGAAATACACAAAAATTTAAATATAAAAACCAATTTTTTATTTTTCAAAACTAACGAATTGCATTTATTATAATAATCACTTTTAATCACGATTAGGTATCTTTTACCATACACCGAGATAATTGTTCTATGGTAAAACGAAACTATTATGAGCATAAGAGTGAATCTTACGAGAGGAATATACAAAAAATAAAAACAATACAAGGTAGAATAAAAATAAGAAAAAGTACGAGAGAGAGAAAGAGAGAAAGAGAATCTCACGGAGGCCTGAGGGCTCATATTCTTAATTAGATCGTTAATACCTGTGCCATCCATAGAACGCGAACTGGAGAGTTGTAGAGAGTAAGAAAAAGAGGAATAGAGAATGAAACACAAAATGAGAGAGAGGGAGAGAGAGAGAGAGAGAGAAAGAAAACGATGTTGGGTGCTCGCCGGTTGGGGCAAGGCAAAGGGAATTGCATTGCATGCCACATAATCGTGGGAGTGTTTCCCATCAAGATACACGTAGGTACCGCACTCTCCGTAATACCCTCTCGCATAAATATATCTGCACGATGCATTTACATGGCCTATACGGGGTGATGCAAAATAATTCCTAACACACAAGATATCCGCACACTTTCACCACCCTACTCTTGTTCTCTTTTTTCTTTCTTATATTTCATTTCATTTCATTTCATTTCATTTCTATTCATCACTTCGTCTTTCAATTTCACCTACATCTCATCCCCATCCTTCCATCTATCATCTTCTCTAAAAACAAATTCAAAAAAAATAAACAACTACCTCGAAATATGACTGATAAACTATTTGGATTATTATTTGGTTTTATATAAAAATTAATGTACGAAATTAAAACAAATTAAAAAAGAGATGATTCGTGAAATTTTGGTGATGATTTAATCTATTTGAGTTACTCTAAATTATGGTTCTCAATTTTGTCAATTAACTCGATGATGTGATTTTGACAAGTAGGATGGGGATTAAGAAAAATCTTTTTTTTCGAATCGTATAAAAATTAATAAACATACACTGTTGTGTATGTCGACAAGTTCAGTTATTAGGATGGGTGTAGAAAATCTGTTTAAATGATTGTATTTATTATTAATGTTGTTTGAATAGTTTGTTCTATGGGGGTCACCGAGTGTACACTAAACTAGCATGAACAGGAGAAAGCGTTGAAGCACCTTGGAACAGCAGATCTGGCAAACGTTAAACGTACTTTATGCACCGTGCCCTCGTTCCACCATTTTATCCGAACAATTAGACACGTGATCCGTAGTTACGAGTCGGATGGAAAAAGTCCTTATTGCTCTCCAACATATAAGAAACGCCCACTCTCTTCTCTTTCTAAGATGCAAAATAAGAGAAGGGAGTTTAGGTGATTGAAATCATTGAAGAAAAGCTCTATTATCTTGATTTTCAATGAATACAATCAATGCTTGATGATATGAGTTAATGTATTATCGATTATGTTAATTATTTTCCTAATGTCATCCCTCTAACAACTTCCATTATTTTTTTATTTAATATTTCAATCATTCAAAATTGCGATAACATTTTTAATAAGAAAAGATAATGCCAGATAAATATCGTATATATTTATTGTACGATTATCTCATCTTATTTTTAGATTAATACTTCAAATATCATGATGCAGTTTCTTGTAATGATATAAAATTAAAATAAAATATTTATTTTTTATTTATAAAATCTTTTAATGAAAATTATTTCATGTTATTTTTAAATTGATTAAAATATCGTGGCATGTGTGGTTTTATTTCTTTTAATAAATTTAAAATTGAGAAAATATTTCTTTGTGTGTATTTAATCAAAAATGAAAAAAACAACATCGGTAACGAGATGAATCTTAATTTATGATATACTTTATATTATTATTATTATTATTAAAGGTTTTATAGAAATTTTTTATAGATGCATAAACACCTTGATATATTTTGCTTTTCATTGATAAAAAAAAAGAAACTATAAAATAATTTGTGGAATAAATAATAAATAAACAAATCTGGGGATATATAAATAATATCATGTATTTATAAAGCTATGCGTTATTTTGATTGGCTGTGAAACATCGAGAAGAAGGGAGAATAATAATATTATAAATTCGTATTATATACATTGGGAGAGAATACGTATCGATCCCTTGTGCAAAATGATACACTTCGTTCAACCTATACAAAATAAAATAGAAAAAAAGAGAAAGAGAAAGAGAGAGAGAGAAATAGTCGGGATGAAAAATGAAATCGGGCGAGAAATGCGATAACGTAGAAATTCACTGTTCGCGCCTGCGTGTATATTCGTGTGAGAAAAAAAGAACGAAAAGAGAGAAATAAAAAATATAAAAAACAAAAAAAAGGAGAGAAAAAGAAAAACCGGTTGCGAACCACTGGACCGCGAGAGAGAACCTTTCGAGTATCTCCAAGTGCTTCGGTATGTTTAATAAAATATTGCCACATCATTAATGTAGACACCGCTCGTGCCCGTGCTGCCAGTACCCGTGCCCGGGACCTATACCGGAGAGGGAAGCCCGTACCGGGGCCTGACCGTGCCCGTACGCGCTCGCGCAAGCACGGTCAATGCTCATTCTTTCTTTAAATTTTATTTCACTTTTATTTATTTTTACTTTTTTTTTTTTCTTCTTCTTCTCTTTCTTGACTATTTTCTTAGACGCCGCCAATGACTTGGCAATACTCAGACACAGTGTACCCTTCTATTCTAACATAGGCTTGTCATTTATATGTGTCTGTGTGTGTGTGTGTGTATAGGAAGTCTACTTGGTAAGCACCCACCCGTTCAATGATCTAACCATCCTGTCAAGTACCTTGACGAGAACTGTCAATAGTAATTACACGTTAATTTTCATCGGAGGAATATATATCTTGATTCACTCAGAATACTCCTTCGATCGTATTTCTTGTTGGGGTATTAAGAAAGCTATCGTTGATTATTTCGAAGAATCATTGGAATGTATATTTTATTTTTTATTTTTTTTTTACCACGTTATTATCTCATAGAATGAAATATTTGATACTGTAAATAGTACGTTTGCGATAATTAATATATTTTACGTATTTTTATACATTTAATAATATTATTATAAATAAAATTATTTGTTTATTTGGAATTAATAATAATCAAATATAACAATTATATTATTTTATAATTATATGAAATACTGCAAAAATAAAATCATTATCAATTTCTTTTAATATTTTTGTTAATTTGATAATAATTAATCAGATATGAGTTACAAAGTAACGTTACAATAAATTATGACAATTTGATAGTTTAGAAAATTACAAATAAACACGTATATATTTACAGAAACATATCTATATATATATACAACACAATAAAAGGTTTAATCTTCGAAGTAGTAAGTATGGACAGGCCGTCATAGTTGTTAAGCTCGTGTAAAATCGTAGTAACTCAGATAAAACGAGCCGGTGTGTAAACCCCGCCGAGTAACAACAACGAATAAATATATATAACTTAGAAGAGGATCTCATTCATATCTGTTGATATTCGTATTTGCGAATAACTTGCCAGTTACACTATATTTCATAGTGTATGTTAGCTTACAGGTTGGCACGTATTATTGACGCGTTTATCGTCGCCATTATTATCGTCGTCTCTCGGCCCTGTACTCACCTGTTAACCTCGGACAATTTATCGACGTTGTATGGAACAATCCTCCTCCTCCTCCTCCTCCTCCTCCTCTTCCCCTTCTCCACATCAGCACCACCTCATTCTCCTTCTCCATTTTCTATCTCTCTCTCTCTCTTTATCTGACTGAAAACGAGACGAGGAGGAGTGAGAGAAACATCGGTGACTATGATGAGGGAAAGCTGACGACGACCACGAGGAAGAAGATGGAGATACAGATAGATAGATAAATACACTGACATAGTGAGTGAGTAAGAGACGGAGAGAGAGAGAGAGAGAAAGGGGGGTATCCCCATGAGAGGATGTCACGATAAACCCTCTCAGTGGTCCTCACGTCATGGACTAATCAGCGTCTATCAGGAACACAAAGTCCAATGAAACCAGTCGAACCTTTCTAAACGTTTCTGTCAATCACTTATCTTCTCCTACGTCATCTAATTCTTATTTCTATCAATCCTTTAATAGCGAGTATTCTCCTTGATTAGGCACCGATTGCTAATAGGTTATATCCAATTCAATTAGGGGGAAAAAAAATATTCTATATATTTATCCAGTTGATTTTTTTGGTTAATTTATTCTTTTATACACCACACACTCACACTTGAAATAGAGATTGAAAAGTTTTGAACCTAGCACCAAAAAGGGGACTGAAAAGTTTTTACTTTCCTCTTTGTAATTAAAATATAAAAACCATTTTTACGATTAACAAATAATATAAAAAAGAACAGTTCGAGAAAAAAAACACACATGTGTTTCAGACGAAGAACAGGTGTTGGGGGGGAAAAAAAAAAAGTGACACAGCCGGACTTAATTAGAAGAAGAAGAAGAAGAAGAAAAAGAGAAGATTTTCTCCCCCTCTCTCTCTTTCTCTCTTTTTTCCTAAAAGGACAGAAGAGAAAATAAGAGGGATGATATAAACAATGGTAAAATGTCGACGCCAATGCAACGGGCTCGTTTCCAGAAGGGTGGGTTCGCGTTTTCGCGTGACGCACCAGCCGCAGAGAACACACAAACCGCGAGAACAAACGAGAAAAGGAGAGAAAGGAAAAAGGAGAGAAAGATAGAAAATGAGATAAATATAGGAAAGAGATGAAATGAAAGGTGGGTTGAAGAGGAGGCCAAAGGGGTGTAGCAAACTTTAGGATTCTGTTAGGGAGGAAGAAAGAGATAGATAGATAGATAGATGTGAGTGTGAGTTACACAGTAAGAGTGAAAAATAGTGAGAGAGAGTGAGAGAGAGTGAGAGAGAGTGAGAGAGAGGGGGGATGGGAGTGTGAGTTACAGAGTAAAAGAGAAAGGGAGGAGGGGAAGTGTGTTATCTGTGAACCCGAGTACGCGACCCTCTACCCTCTTTCACCCCTTACCCGTTCTGTATCTCGCATTGTTAGTTGCTGCTGCTGCCAACCTCGGGGTCGCATCTACCCCCAACCTCCCTCACTAACCCCCAACCTTCCCCACTAACCCCCAACCCCCTTGACTTTAAGCGTTACCCATTTTCATTTGATTATCTGTTCTCTTCTCATTCGCGTTCCGGTACTCGGAATCATTTGACGGGAAAAAAACCCCATCCCGTGACTCTCCTATCCTTCGAACTTTATAGGGTTGGTTAAAAAAAAATGTCAGATTTTTTGGTAACAATTCAATGGAAAAATCAGACATGTTTTACCACCAATTCGATATATTTTTTTGTTTCTATTTTATTCTTCTTCTAATCTTCCCAGTTCACGACCTAGAATCAAATCAGATTTCTTTCTTTTTTACCTTTTTGTTGTTGTTTTTTTTTTTCTTTTTGGTGGCCTGGAAATCGAAAGCTTTCAAGGGACGTTTTATTTTTTTTATTTTTCGATGGGTTTTTTCTCTCATTCTTTCTCTCTTTGGAAAGAAAGTATGCGTGAGGTGTCTCTTGGTTTCATTTTCGTTTCCCTTTCAACGTTTCTATCTTTTTTACTGGTAACGCTCGATACTCCTCCTCCTCCTCCTCCTCCTCCTCAACCACCCCTGGACAACAACATAAAAATAGAAACAGCGTGAAAGCTTTAAAGTTTTGCATATAAAATACAAATAATTAAAGTCTAAATATAAGTTAATTCTCTTAAACAATATTAATAATTATCAATATAAATATTATTAAAATAATTCGAATTAAAAATACTTTCTTTTGGATTCGATAAAATTTTTTAAAAGTAAACTAAATATTTAAATTTTGATTTATTATACGAACACTTAATGTGAACAATCTTTTTATATAAAAAAAAAACCCTCAATCTTTTTAATACCACAAATACTTTCTTTTCATTCCAAAAATAATACAAATATAACATCTATAAATATTATTTTAAATAAATCATCATTTCTCGTTCGACACATCGTATTTATTTTTTCTTCCATTTTTTTTTTAGAAGAATCTGACTAACGTATGCGAGGGTTGAAATAGAAGAATAAAAAAAAAAAGAAAAGTAAGAGAAATAGGGAATAGGAGTAGGAGCAGGGGGAGGGGTTAAAGGGAAAAGGGAAGCGTGTCTGCATGCATATTCCTTATCAGCATATCGCAGGGCCAAAGGGTTGCCCCGGTATTAGAGTAAGCCACGGTATTAACCCCATAGTTTAATATATAAACAAGGATGGTGCTTGGGTCGAGGGTAGCACGAAAGTACTACTCTGTGAAGAACGGGGTTGGAGACGTTAGGGAGGGTGTATATAAACGAAAACACGTGACCATCGGACAATGCGTAGCTTTATCGACATATCCTGGTGAAAACCCTTGCACAATCCTATGCTTTCCTACATATGGCAACCATAATATACAATTATTATATTAACATTTTTATTTTTATTATATTTATATTATTAACTTTGATTATTTTGGAATAGAAATTATTTTTTTTTATTATTTCCCTCAAAACTTACAAAACTCACATTTCCATTTTGCTTTAACCATAATTTTTTACCTTATTTACATAATTTATATACACATGTATATAATTTTATTTAATATTGTTTTATTTATTTTTATTTATATTAATTTTATTTTATATTTTATATATTATTATTATTATTTATATTATTTTTATTCTATATTGTTTTATATATTCTTATTCATATTACTTTTATTTTATATACAATTTAATCAATTTTTCTTTGACAATTATCGTATTTAAATATAAATAAATAAATCATTTAATATGATCTGTGTATGTGTGAGATGATTTATACAAATTTTTATGTAATTTTCATTTGACAATTCGTCATGTTTTGAATCATGTGAGAAATACGAAATCAAGACTAGGTTTACCGATAATGAAAGATTGAGAGAGTAAAAGGATATAAGAGTAACGATCGTGACTGTTACTCTTCGTGAGGGTCTTCTACTACATCCCTCTTTCTTAAAAAAGAGAAAAAATAAAAGAGAGAGAGAGAGAGAGAGAGAGAGTGAGAGAAGTTAACGTGGATTTATGCACGGACGGGTTACGGGAGCGTCAAAACCGCGAAGAATAAAACGTACAAATGAAAGAAAAGGATAGAATTAGAGGATGAGGATGAAGAAGAAGAAGAGAAGGAGGATGAAAAAGGAGAAGGAGGAGGTGGAGGAGGAGGTACGAGTAAATAAGGACGTAAATCGGTCCTGAGCCGTAAATTTAACACGCATTTGTTCCTAATTTAAAGTGTCTCTGGCTCCACCAAACGACCATCATGTATCTCCCCTATTCCTATCTCACTTTATCTCACATTTTAAAACTACTCTTTTATCTATCCATTTATCTATCCATCTTATATCTTTATTTCTACTTATTTCTATCTATTTCTAACCTATTACAATTTAATATCATAGATTTCTCTTTCGTTTTCTCATATATTCTACATTTTTATTAATATTATTATTATTATTATTATAAATATTATTTTTTTTATCGTACATTTCCTATCATTTGTTTAAATATTTAAAAAAAAATTATTAATCATCTATCCCTTTTAATTTTCTCATTTTTTATTTCTTTTTCCTCTCACACACACGTAATCTGTAAAAATTAATTTGTCAACTGACTGACTTAATTATCTAATTTTTTATTTTACTTTTCAATTATTTATTTATTTATTTCTCTCTCTTTTTTTATTTTTGTCAACTTTTTAAAATTTAATTTAAAGTCTTCCCATCCCAGCTCTTCGACATTTTTTCTTCGTCTCACTTTCTGTGTTTTCTTTTTATTTTATTTTATTTTATTTTATTTTATCTTTCCAATTCTAAAGCTCGAAAAAAAAAAAGTAGGGCAATTCTCGAAAAGGGGTTTTTATCCACGTGAAGGAAACACACATCGGTTTTGCGGTGATTCTCTTTAGCGGTTCGTTCTTCGAAAACGTCGTAGCAATAAAAAAAAAAGAAGAGAGAATATCCAAGAAGAAACGATTAATCTTTCTTCTAAGGACGCACCACCAAAACTTCTACCCACTTGCGGTTTATACTTTCCTTTTTATTCTTATTCTTCTTCTTCTTCATTCTCTCTCTCTTTCTCTGATCGTTTAGAGAATTTAGTATGCACTACATTTAAATGTCCAACTAACGACACGTATGCATCTACTTACGAACTTTAAACCACGTCATTAACGTGACTCTAATAAATTCTAAAAGTTTAAAAAGAACAAAAAATTGAGAATTAAAACAATCGGTGATATTTCGATCGAAGAAATTAACTTCCCTTTCCCAACACCACACCATCCTCCCACCTTCAAGTAAAATACTATTTTTTATATGTATTTTAATTCGAAGATTGACTAATTTTTAATTCCAATTTTTGCCATATCATTTATTTTATAGAAAAAAAATTATTATCCATTTTAAAAGGATTTAATTTTTTTATTTAATATCATTGATATAACTCGCACGTATAAATTTATTATTTCAATATTATGATTATTTATTTAAATTATAAATACTCATAGGTGTATTGAATTATTATTAACAATATCCATCGAGATCTTTCGTCGTCTCGTTTGTTTCAATTATTTGTTCATTTTATTAATCACAATTGCAGTATTATTATTATTGTTATTATTAAACCACAATCATAATTAATTTTAATTATTCATTTATATATTATATATTTTTATATATTTTATATTATATATTTTATATTATATATTTTTATTAGATTTTTCAAAATTTAAATACAGATAATATTTAAAAAAAGATAATATTACAGCACACATATAATTAAATCAATTTAATATTAACCAAACGAAAAGTTGTTCATGGAATTCTTCTAATATTTCGAAATTCCGTTCTTCTCTTAGAAACCATCGAAATAGCCAATAGAATCGCTATTTTTATGCTGACCAGAAAGAATGGGGAGGGGGGAGGTAAGGGAGAGAGAGACTTCTTCTTTAGTTAAGTCGCGTGTATTCTTTCTTTCTTTCTTTCATTCTTACTTTCATTCTCTCGCATATTTAGCGCGCTCCCTTCGTCAAACGGGGCCATAAAACACGCTTTGCGCGTAAATAAAATGTTTCTCTCTCTCTCTCTCTGTCCTTCTTCTTCTTCTTCTTCTTCTTCTTTCTTCTCGCCCTTTGACTCACAAAACTTTCCCTTTTTTTCTCGTTCATTCTTTCGTTCATTCCTTCCTTCTTCATTCGTTCTTTGGTTCATGCACACGGTGTTAAAACTAGACGATATGGTACACAAAGTTACGAAGAAAAAAGGGCTTAATTCTAAGTTCTTTTCATTTCATGTCCTTCTTCTTCGTTGAATCCTACGAGTTTGGAACGCACAATAAACGCGAACGCGAGAATTGGTTATTTTCTTTTTATCTTTATTTTTACTTCAACCCCTTTACCCACTCTTCACCTCACTCGAACTTCTGTACCCTTTTTTCGTTCGAAATCCTTCTCTTATATTTCCGAGAGCCCTTTTGTAGTACGACACGTTTATTGTTACTCGTTTT
Source organism: Mischocyttarus mexicanus (assembly GCA_023678845.1). NCBI lineage: Eukaryota > Metazoa > Arthropoda > Insecta > Hymenoptera > Vespidae > Mischocyttarus > Mischocyttarus mexicanus. The sequence continues at coordinate 591,032 of JACGTP010000016.1, read as the reverse complement.
AAATTTATTATTAATATTACTGTCATTATTATTATTATTCTCTTTTTTTTTTAATGAGAACAAAATATATTTTATCAAAATAGAATTATTATAATAATTATTAAATATTATGTGTAGCATATTCTAAAGACGTTTAGGGAATCAATTTATGCAAAAACAAACATATTCAATTTTTTGAATATTTTTTGAATATCCAAAGAGTGACACTCTTAAAAGAAAAAACAATTACTAATCATTCTCTCTCTCTTTCTCTCTGTTTTGTTATAAAATTAAGAAAAAAAAAACAATATAAATGAAAACGCAATTGGTCGAGTTAATGGCCGTTAACCATGAAAACGAAATTCTCAGCGTGTTTTCGAATAAGGATCGCAACGGTTACAGACACATCCTGGACGAAGCACAAAGGAGTGGAGTCCGTCCTCCTCGTGGTTTCCTCGTGTGTGCTCGCATTCCTGGATCCCGGGCACATGCCGTAACACATACATACATACATACTTACATACATTTACAGAAAGTATATATGTGTGTGTGGGTGAGAGTGAGAGAGAGAGAGAAAAGGTCTCGTTCCCGAGGCGACGGCAGACAATATCGCGCATTCACAGATTGCGCTGTCAGGCACTCGAATAATATTCGGGGTGACACGCCATGTATCCGCTATGCGTTGCCACACGAGGGACGGGGGTGTGCGTATGACTCAGCATCCCCTTCCCCCTCTTTCCCTCCTTTCCTCCCCCAAAACGCGAGCCCGTTCGCTGTTCGAAGGCTTGAGGGATGCCTGCGATCCTTCCGAATTTTCTTTCCTTCTGAATTTTCCTTCATTCCTTCATTCCTTCCTTCCTTCCTTCTTTCTTTCTCGCTCACTCTTTCCGAAAAAAAAAGGAAAAAAAAATTGGAAAAGAGGGGAAAGGGGGACGATGGAAGAATCCAAACCACGTTACACGTTCTCTTTTTTTCTATCTTTTTCTAACACCACGTGTCCGTGACCGATCCAATTTTTTTCTGACCCCTCCAACTAACCTCACCCTATCTTCTCTTCCACACACACACACATACACACATATGCTAGTTCAAAATTAACGTGAACGTGTGTATGTGTGTGCTCATATATCTGCCTAGGAACGATGACTTATTTTCATCTTGACTTTTCTCAATCAAAGACGGACAGAACAGGGTAAAAAGAAGTATCTCGGATAAGAAATCAAGTTTATTCGTATTTTTTTTGTTCCCTTTTTTTAATGGAAAAACAAGCATCGATACTTCATGGTCGTGGTCTCGATTTATAATCTTGTTAAAGATTTTTTTATTGTTATTTAAGATTTTATTGTTTAAGAATTTTCAATAATTATTTACATTTAATATTTCTTTTCTTTTATTTATTTCTATCGTATAATTTATTATTTTTTTATTATTACCATTGGAGGGGAGATTCCGTTGAAGAAGATGTTTAGTCATGGTTAGGATTAGAATGTTAGTAGTGTACCACCACCAACAGGGTTACGAGAAGTGTGTGAAAATAAAGATATTGTGATTTTTAACACAGAGAAAGAAGGAGAGAAGGGGATAATATTTTAACTACGTTTTTACGAGACGAGGGTAACGAAACGTTTCTTTTTCCATTTTGGGATTTCTCAGAACAGTTACGAGACACCAACATGCATAAAGCGTTCGTCATACTACGGCCAGGTTTCTTTCGAAAAAAGCGGGACGTCGATATGTTCAAAAAGGGAGCGTGACAAGTACGGTCATAACTTTCTTCCAAGAGGATTCTTTTTTTCTTTCCTTCGAAAAGACTTTTGACACGTGTATCACTTACAACTACTACTATTATTGTTATTATTATTATTATTATTATATATTTCGTGTGTGTATGTGTATGTATGTATGTGTTAGTTTAAACCGAGTGACATGCTTAAACATCTGTCTGGTTATTTAGTTTTCTTAGAAACGGTGTTGCGCTGCACACGTTTGCCCTTTTTTCCCTTTTTTTTCTTCAAAAGGTTTTAGTCAGATTATTTTTTTTCCACTTTAATCTTTTTTCGGCTAACCCTCATTTAGATTTTAAATCCCTTTCTAAGGGCACCGAGGGTGGGAGAAAAACAAAAACATAATATTGGTTTGGTGGACAAAAAATGTCGGATATTTTAGCCACGATTCAATGAGAAAATCCGACATATTTTTGCCACCATATTTTTTTTTCTTCTTTTTTTTTTTGGATTAAATGCCGCAAGGATTTTAAAACGAAGCAAATTCCGATATATTTGTTGTTTTTGTTTTTCAAACGGCAAAGAAAAACGTCGTCGTGCAAAAGCAACAACGACAACTTAGAATTCCTTTTTTTTGTCTCTCTCTCGTACCATCGTTGGCCTCTAATTAATCTGATTTACATCGGACCCAATCGGGGGCAGAAGGGAGAAGGAGAGGGGTGTCTCGTGAAGAGAGGAACGTGACAGAAAGCACCCGCGAATACCACCTTCCACTGTTACTTCCTAATAGGGTTCTCATTAGGAGAGAGAAAATAGCCGAAATCCTTGTTGAACGTAGATGTTCAATCGAGTACTTTTAAAAACAAATCTTCTTTTTACTGCGAGCTTTGAACTTTTTATTTACGTTTCAATACCCTTTAACCTTTGAATTCTTTACTCTTTAAATTTCTCACAAATTAAATTATATTTTTTTTCTTCCTTTAAATCCAATTTAATTGTGATTATCTTATATTAAACGTTGTTTATACTTTCTTTAAAAACACATTTTTTTTTTAAAAACACATACGACGATCCTTCAATCCTTCCTAAACATTTCAATAAAATCAAACTTCTTAAAACCTATTAAAAAAAAACATTGATTCATTTATAACAGTATACATCCAATAGGATACACTTGTGTTCAAAAATACATGAAAATCTTTAAAAGGAAAATAGGGAAGAAAAAAAAGAATGAAAGAAAAAGGAAAAAAATAAAAGAATTGTTATAATTTGAAAATCGAATGGTAGAATTTCCTACGCCCTTGGCCACGAGGTAGGGACTTTTGGCGCTGAAGTGTCAGGCCACTGATAAGCCAAAGGCATTAATTTCACGGTCCCCTCTCGGTGGTGGTCCATGGACCCTGCCACCACGGACTAATACAATTATGTTATAACCCCTTGCCAATTCGATCTCTCACTCTCTTCTCTCTCTCACACTCTCATAGTAGTCCTATCTCTTTGCGACAAACCCCTCGTACCCACAAATTCGTGACGTTCACGAGCAAGCAATCTCCCAACTAGCAACCTCGAACCCAAGCAACCAACCAACCAACCAACCAACCAACCAACCCAACCAACGAACTGCTGCTGCAACCCAGAAGAGAAATAGCGGAAGCCGCGAAACGTTTGTTTCGCATCCCGCAAACGATACCGCAGGCATTCGGTTTTTCACACGTGCCATTATCACGCTTGAACGAACTAGCGAACGAACAAACCAACCAACCAACCAACCAACCAACCAACCAACCAACCAACCAACCAACTAACCAATGAACGAATGAACAAGTGAGTGAGAGAAAGAGAGAGAGAGAGAGAGAGAGAGCGAGAGAGAAAACAAGTATTTCCAGATCATGCTTGACTACCGGTAACCACTGGACATCGTCTCTCTTATGTAGTTAAGCTTTCAAGTATGTAGTATCAACCGGTAACCCGTTAGAAAGAGAATATCTTCTTGATCGTTCAACCATGACCATTTAAACTTCGTCTCCCTGATATGCGTGGTACTTTTCATTCCTTATACGTTATCTAAACCTTATTTTCATTCTCCATAGATAAATTATTGCTCGATGTACGATAACTTGTAAAATCTGTAGTTACAATATTATAAACGATTTTATATTTATTTTATTTTATTTTATTTTATATACGGGATTTAACCTATTAATATAAAATATAATTATAAGAAGCTAAGACGTAATACAGGGTTAAAATTATAACACAACACGTTGAAAATGTAATTTCTTCTAAAATTTTTGTTTCATATTTTGTTTTTATTTTGTATAGGTACGAACGTGTGTAGATTTAAAAATTGTCACAATCTCTAACTTTATCAATTAAATCTAATCACGATAGAAAAAGAAATCCAAAATCAAAGGGAAGTAAAGAAGTACGAATGTAGAAATTGATACGATTAATAATGATTGCTCAAGGGCAAATTCTTGGTCTATCTTACTTCTTCTTATTCTTATTCTGTTGTATGAAAAGAGAATAACGTTATCAATTTTTCGGGAATTAACGTTCCACCCCTGGTCACGAATAGAGTGGGCTTTTGTAGAGTGTTCAAGTTGAAACTTGGTAAGAGAGAGATAGAATGAGAGAGGGTAGCGAACGAGGGGTTAAATAATCTGGTTAGCCCGTTTCCCTGTACTCTGTCTGACCACCATGGGTGAAGTATGGAAATGAAGGGCATTCATTGGACACTGGCTACTACACGAACGAATGAACGAATGAACGAATCAACCAACCAACCAACGAACGAACGAACGAACAGTTTGTGAACCACCGCGACGGATGGGTGCCGAAAACTGGTGTTGCTTTCTCTCTCACACTCTCTTCTACAATTCCTACTACCATTACGAGTCTCACGTTTATATCTGCATACTTGAAAGAGAGATACCATGAGTTTCGTATCGTTCATATGAAAGAGAGAGAGAAAGGGACAGAGAGTAACAGTCCTGACAATTAACTAACGAGCAGTTGACATAACTTATCGAATCATATCGCGTCAGGTAACCGACAACCAGACACGACCGAATCTCTCCATTACGCTATCACTATACCTTTTTTTTTTCTCACACACGGTTTAGGATTATAAGTGTGTTGTGTGACTTTAAGGGGATAAGAGTGGTGGGGTTGGAATAATTTTTTTAAAAGTTTTTTTTATATAATCTCGATCAATCATTTGATCAACGATTAAATAATATTTGTTTTCCATTGAGCTAGATTTTTATATATACATATATATTTTTGTTTTATTTATTCGGTCGTTAAACCCGGAATTATTCATCGATGATAGTTGACCGTTGTAATTTTGTGGTTAATATTTTGAATAGAATTTATTAAATTGACTACGAAAAATTGTATTAAATCGATATTTCTGGTGTAACCTTTGTTGTGTTAAAACTTTGAAGACTGTATTTCTATTGGTGATTGATAAATAAAAAAGTTACTTTTAATATCTCTTTTATAAACATATAGGAGGAAGTAGGGTAAGGAATTTAATTTATTTCTTATTAAGTAGTTGTTCAAAATGAATCATTTCTATTAGTATTATAATTCTCTTATCAATTACGATGTGTCTTGATAATATTTGAAAGATTTATTTATTACAACCTAACGTACTTTAGCAACTTAATTCTAAACAAAACTAAAATCCAATCTTTCAACAGTCAACAACAATCACTTAAATAAAAATACTTGGTTAAACGTTTAACGAGAGATATTTACGAATTCGCAGATCATCTTAATAAAATAATAAGAGAAAGTTAAGATAAATAGTTGAAATCGTTTGACTATGAGAAAAAAAAAAATAATAATAAGAATAAGAAGAAGGAGAAAAACTACAACAAAAAAATAAAAAAGGATTCTAAGTGAGTTTACAACTGGAGAAAAAAATAAAAAAAGGAAACGATTCTCTCATCGAGTTCGCGCACGCGATTCCATAACTACGCTTGCATTACGATATATATATATACACGTGCACGATATATCGTAGAAGCCCGGACGCGGGACGCTTTGAGAGAATATGCCCTCGGTGTTTGCCTCCTCTACGTTTCACTACCCAAGATTCTTTTCCCAGCAGTTCGATAAACTGGTTGCCAGGGAAAGATTTCACCTCGCGAGAGCACGTATCGCCTATCATCTTTCGCGTGGTAGTAGTAACATACTCGAACGCTTAACTCTTCCTCCTCCTTCTCCTCCTCCTCCTACTCCTCCTACTCCTCCTACTCCCTCTCTACCACCCTCCCACAGCCTCCTGCTCCTCATCCTTAACTCACCGATCCTTCCTCATTTTACATCTTACCGACTCTCTAGATCTCACGATCTTCGATCGTTCCGAGAATAACTGCAAGCTGTTCTTTTTTTATTACGATGCTTCGATTTTTCATTTTAAATAATTCCAAGTTTTCGTAATTATTATTCGAATGTCGTGTAACTAGTTTAAATGAAATACAAAAATTGACCTATCTATTTTGGCAGGTAACTGAAATTTTGTATTCTTCTCTAACGTGTTAAGATTTTATTTTTTTCTAACGTTAATATATATATTTATTTATATGTATGTATATAAAAGAACCAGGTCTATAACGAGTAGTAATAGGCAGTTTTGCTAATCTCACTCAACCACAATCTTACTCCAACACACCCACACACTTACACCCACACATAAATATATACACAGATTATTATTTCTTTTTCTCTCTCTCTGTTTTTTTTTCTGAGTCGCTGGAAGGCGTGTTGGTAGAATTTACGCGTGGCGCACGCTCCTGGGAGTCAAAGTGTGAATGACGGTTAATCGTAATGCGTGGCACGCGTCGTCCCGTTCGTTCTTTGCTTATTTGCGCTCATGTGCGCTCGGGCTCATGTGCTCATGTGCTCATGTGCTCATGTGCTTGCACACGCGCACACCACGCGTTTACAAACCACGCGCGTCGGCGCGTTCCACTCGACGTCACGACGCGCACTCGTTGATCGGCCATGTGCGACAGTCACGCCGAATGGCACGCGTGAAAGGATTACTCGAGTTAATCTCGGCCCCTGTGTGTATATTCTCTCTCTCTCTCTCTTTTTACTACACATATAACATATAACATCGTACATACACATACACACAGATACAGACACTAAATACTTATAGAGATACTTTTATACGTGGGTAAAATCATGTGTACTACACGCAAACTAACCGGATACGGTCAGAGATTTAACACCGTTGATATCTCCGTTTATGCACACTTTTATCAAAACCTATTATTATATACTCTCATAACGTTGTTCCTTATTATTTTTTTTATTTTTATTCTTGTTTTGTGATATCGATTGAAAACGATGCATTGATTAGTTTAAATTTGTTTTATTTTTCCACGTCATCGTGTAGTCATTTAATTTTTCTTTTAAATTAAATTGTAACTAAATATCAGACATTAGTTTTTCCATCAACCTAATATAAAATTAAAAAAAAGTAAAGAAATTTGCATCGATTCGAATGACATATATTTTAAAACAATAATATTCCCGCGGCACGTGTCATTTAAAAATCTCAGATTATCCGATTATCAAATTTCTGACATGTCGAACAACAATAATAATAATAATTCACGTACCATCGATAGAAAGCTACGAAAAATGTGTATGTTCTTTAACTTTTTTTTTTTAAATTCTTTCTAGGTTTGTTTTTTTCGGTGTGTATTTTCCGGGTGACATTTTAAAGACCCGCCATATACTCTTCGACTTTGCGATTATCATCGTCATCCTTCGATCGTTTTTACACACGAACCCGAGAGTCACCGGTGTTTTATCCTCGAGCAAACGAACCATCCCCCCTATCCCTCTCCTTCCCCCTGGTTTATGCGCACGTTGGTGCTGCTGTTGCTGTTGCTGCCTTTCACATCAGCACACAATCCTGCTCGAGGCAGTTTCGATTGTTTCTTCGCTCATTTTCCGACACAATCCGAAAAAAAAACAGCCCCGATGTTTATCGCACCGATAGAAGAAGATAGAAGATAGACAACGAGCGGTGGGTGACCCTTTTTTTTCCAAAAGAAAAACGAAAAAATTATTTTTCAAGTTCTGCGAGAAAAAAGAAAAAAAAAAAAGATCATCCTGTTTTGAATAAAAAATACCCAACGAGAGGGTGTTTCAAAATTCACGGTACATACCATACGCGAAAAAATCATAACTCCTCCGTCAACCATAATTTCACAAAAAAAAACAACAACTCGATACGACCCTGATTAACAATTAAAAAAGGGAAAATGCGTATGAAAAAAAATCCACGTGGTAGCTTTGGTGGATAATAAATGTATATAATTCTGTAGTATATTGGGACAACCCCCTATACGTACACTACACACCCACACACACACATATATATACAAATAAATATATCAAATATATACATATAAGCAATGATCATCTAAAATCCAGTTACAAATCCGAGTTACGGTAACCCAAGAATTCAGAAGGCTTCCTTCTTCCTATATATTCCCAACGAGAGAGAAAGAGAGAGAGATAGGTTAACCCAGAACCCTTAGAACCCTCAACTGACTCCCCTATTTTTCTCTCTTTCTCTCTTGCACACTCCTATTAGAAAGAAAGAAAGAAAAAAAAATGAATGGAATCTCCTGGCTGAAGTACATTGTACGGATAATCTGATTTCTCTGTGGGACTCCGGGATGATAGGGGAACCGAGTTCTGTTCTTCTCAAAGTACAGCTTCCATAAAGGCAAGAATGAGAAAGATAGAGATAGGAAAAAAGAAGAGAGAGAAAGAGAGAGAGAGAGAGAGAAGAGATCTTAGACGTAAGAGAGCCCAGGACCCGACGTCAAATCCACGGCAAGATGCAACTTTGTTCTTCCTTCCTCTGGCGCCTCTCTCTCTCTCTCTCATTCTCTCTCTCTCTTCTCATCGTACACACAGGTCTTTTCAAGATGAGAGGGCAGACCGCCTCGGATCCCGCGAGTGGATAATTATTAATCGTTATTTTCGCCAATCACGGCCGTTTATCTTCGAGGCACGCAACGCCAATTATCTATCGGCCGTTCGAACAGTGGAAAGAGTCAAAGAGGAGCAACCCAACCAGAGATAAAGAACCCACTAGAAAGAGAAAGAGAGAAAGAGAGAGAGAGAGAGAGATGCATTGAACGCCTAGCTCGGCTTTTACGCTCTTTAAAACCCGTAGATTTTCTCCTCCTTTCTTACTCACGATACCTCGTCTCCACCTTCATTTCTTCTATCCTCGTACACTTACCACACTTATCATGTATGTATATATGTGCATGTGTGTGTGTTAGATGGCTCGGTAAGTTCGTAATGATTAATATTTTTTAATATGGAATAAAAGGTTTTTTTTTATTTTATAAATTGGCTAGAAGTTTCTTAGTTATCTTAATTGGTAATAATATTTAAGGAAAAGTTATTAGACAATTTTAGGAGGAAAATTGTTTCTTTATATTTATTTATTTTATTTTATTTATAAATATATTTATATTATTTTAAATCTATTTTTTTTCCACCAACTCAATATGTATATTTAGATTAAATTATTTATTTTTATTTATGTTTATTTCAATCGGTTCTGGAGATTTTCAAGCAACTACAAATGTATGTTGAATATCATCAGGTGTGTGTGTCCCTTCAAGTTTTCCCATCGATTCTAAGATATTACGTCTGTTCAGTATAAAAATTATCATATATATTTATTAACGTAACTTACATTCATTTTATTTAATTAATATAATTAATTTATATACATCTACGAATTAATTATACGTGATATGTGAACTTGTACGTGGAACTTAACCAACGTGTAGAAGTGTGTAATAAATCTGCACATTTTTTTTTCTCTGATCTTACGAACCTCGTCTATACCTTCAGTTCTTTGATCTACGTATATATATAAATATGTGTGTGTGTGTCGGTATGTGTGTGTGTGTTTAAATATAAGATAAATTTCTTATACCATTTTGTTAGTGCGCGCGAGTAATTTCTGTTCACCAACTTCAACCTACAACTTGATTTCTTTAATCTGTGTATGTACATATACATACACTTCTATACTTTCTGGTTATACGTGTATGTAGTAACACGTGTACGAGACTGACTATGTTTGTGTAGACTCACCGTGGTAATGCTGAGCAATTATTAGCTTTCCTAGTGGCAAGCAATGGCTCTTATTTCATCCGAACGCGTTTCCGCGTTGTTCGCTTTCGTAAATTCGCGTTAAAGGTTCCCCTTACCGTGATTCCTTATATTTTTTTTTCTAAATTTATTTTTTAAGAAACAAAACAGTTAATAGAAAAATAAGTAACGAGAGTTTAGCAAAAAAATATTCTGATTATGGCACAATCAGTCAACAATTTTTTAATAATTTCTTTCTACAACATAATTTAATTTTATTTTATAAATAATTATAAAATATACAATATATATATAAATTCACTTACAAATTGTAAATCATTAAAAATGTACAATTCCACGGAGGGAAAGAAAAAAAGGAAACCCCTCGTTCATGGAATCATTATCATCAGGTAACAATAATCGCAATAACTATAATAATCAATCATTTGAAACTTTGTCAACGATTCCTTATCACTGATCGAAGAATTGTTTGACTACGATTTTACGATGTACTATAAAAAAAAAAAAAGAAAAAACGAAATGAATGATGTTCATCCACGAAGTCCATCGATCATGGTCGACCATTCGCGGAAGTGTCATGCATGATTTTCTTTTTTAATATATTTCTTTTTATTTCTAGTCTTTTTATCAACGTGTCCTACACTAACACTTTTTTTCATACATTAGTTTGGTGGAAAAGAAATGTCGGATTTTTCCATTGAATTGTGGTTAAAAATCCGACATTTCTTTTCCACCAACCCAATACATGCAATATGCAGATTTTTCTAGATTTTTATTCTTAATTCTTTATTTTATTTTTATTTCATCGAAGAATAAAAAAGAAAAACAATTTTCACCTACGATGTGAATCTGTCACATATCACTCTGATGTTTACCATGTATTTTTCATAGTTTTTTTTTTGTTCTTTCTTTCTTCCTTTATTTCTGTGTTGCTACCGCGTGCCAGGATTCTACTCGTTCGTGTCGCAATGGCCGCAGGCTAGAAACGCGAATAAGCAAGCAAGCAAGCAAGCAAGCTAGCAAGCAAGCTAGTAAGCAAGCTAGGAAGGAAGAAACAAGGCAAGCAAATCGTGGGTAATCTCGTTTAATCAGCTTGAAACGCGACGATTACGTACAATCGATTCATGTATACTTTATCTCGCGATCTTTCTCTCTCTCTACTGTTTAAACTATAATAATAACGAGCTAAGTAGTGTCTCTAAAGTATCCTTTATGTGGTTCTTAACATTTAACTACCTATTTATTTCCAATAACAGACATATATCATATTCTAATTTATATTTCCTGTCTTTTTTACACGAGCTATCTTCTTCTTTTTTTAAATAAATAAATAAATAATAACAATATAAAATAATATGAATATTAAAACTATTAAATATTCGATAACTATTAAAATAAAATAATATATAATAAATATAATAAATTATAATAATAAATAATTAAATAAATGGTATTATTTAAAACAAGAGTATTATTTATATTGTTAATAATTAAATTTTGAATAATATAAATAATAGAATAATAATATTACAATAACAAAATTTCTATTTAAATAAATTGAATTGATATATGTAATATTTAATTAGTAATAATAAAAAACAAATTTAGAAAAAATATATATAAATGAGTTGGAATCGATCGTGGAACGATATCGTAAAGTGGATTTTTATTTCACTTAACTCTTTAACGATATAATTATTTTTTAAAACGTATAATTCAATTGTCCTATTTCCTTCTTTAACTTTACCCTGAAACTTGAGAAAAGTTTGATAAAACTTCTCACTTATCCGTAAAGAGAATATAAGAATAAGTATAATAAGAAGAAATGTAATATAAAGGGGAAGAGAAAACCCTTTTTCGTTGTAAAAATCTTAAAGTTAATTAAACCTTGCCAACCTTTCATCGTACACCCAAAAACGAAGTTTCAAAACTTGGACCCTCTCAGCTCGTGACCAATCTGTCGTTTTTTGATTCGATTTTGTAACAATGCTTGAAAGTAAGTCGACTCTTTTACGATAGAAAAAGAAAGAAAGAAAGAAAGAGAGAGGGAGATAGGACCAATTTGAAAGATAAAAACGTGACATTCAAAATCGTACCCACATTGTTGAAAAAGTAACCGAAACTTTTAGGAGTTTCGAATTTTCAAACGAATATTTTTGTCTTCTTCTTCTTCTTCTTCTTCTTTTTCTCCTTTAAGAATTATATTTTCTATATAGTTACGATCGTGTATGGGTATTATGCATACGTTGCGTATACGTGTGTGCATTTATTTAGAATTCTTTCCTACCCTTCGTAACTCGAAGAAAATCCGATTTAAAATAGCTATGACAGCAGCATCGAGGGTGACACCGGACAACTTTTACTGACACGATATCTTCGCATGTCATCGTCGATCAAAAAGAAAAAGAAGAAGAAGAAGAAAAAAAAAGAAAGAAATTTCGAAAAGACCGAATAGAATCGAATGGAATACAAGAGAAACGGTTTTTCTAATCGGACTAAATCTACCTCACGTTTCTATTGTGCAAATATGTTATAAATACGCATACATGTGTGTGTGTGTGTGAAATATACACCAACGGTTCTAAATTTATTTAACAATTTACCATACTATCAATCATTTTAAAATACTAACACACTTAGCAAAAATTAAATAAATGATATTTATTAATAATAATAGGTATTATTATTATTACGATAGATATTAACTTTTGATATTTATTTTTTTAAACTTAGGACCATTTTATTTAAATAATTATAATTAAATTAGTATTGCGAGGGATACGGTTATATATAAAATTTATTATTTATGTTAATATTTATGCCATTTGTCAAAATAGAAATTTAATAAATTAATATTAATTTTTTTAAACATCACTGTCCTTTAATATATTATTTTTATCAATTTATAAAAATCAAAAACTAAAATACAACTTAGAACCGACCCTGTATATATTTTCTATAAAACTAAAAAGGGAAGTAAGAGGAAGTAAGGAAGTAAAAGATTTAAGATTGAAGAATAGAAAAATAAGAAAAAAAAGGAAGCTACCTGGGCTTTTTTTTTTGACAGTCACTCGAATAAATATCGATCATAAGAGGACACTTTCCGGGGTAGGAAAGAGGGTGGTAAGGTGGTCAATGGGAAATTATTATTTTCATATTCCTCCTTCTCTGTAGAGCAATAGAAGTTTTTCAGGGGGTTTCCAAGACCAGCAGATGTCCTATGTAACTTAACAATAGTCATGGACAATAGAGCCTACGTAATCCAATAATGTAACCTCGTGGTCCGCCCAACAACGTTCCTGCCGAAAATTTTTCTTGCATCTTGCATTCTCAATGCCAACAACGGATATGCACAATCAAGTTGCTTTTAACGAACGAACGAATGAACGAACGAATCCAAGAAGATGAGTGATCAGATTATTTTTCTTTTTTGCTCTTTAAGACGATGACGATTTATCAAAAGGATGTAAAAAAAAAAAAATAGGAAAATAGAAAAAAGAAGCGAGTCACGTCGGTAGAATATAATTCAATCGATTTATAATTCACGTTTTCTCACGGATCGATTAGCTCGAAACGTATCATTAATTATTTATCGTACACTTGAAAAGTATTCTAAAGAAGTCGAAGAAGAAGAAGAAGAAGAAAAAGAGAGACAGAAGGAAAAAAAAAGAAACTTGTCGTATTTTCCTTTGAAAAGGAACGCAACGTGAAGAAACGTTGTACGTCAACAAACACAGGCTGAGAGTATCAAGGAAGAATATGCTTTGGGTATATTAATGTCGTAAATATCAATTATTTATTACGCGTATCTCGCTTGACGAATCACGAAGAAAATAGAAAATAAAAAGAAATAAAAGTAAAGAAAAAACGAGACAAAAGTTAACTCTCGACGTGAGTGGAAGTTAACATAAAATACATAAACATTATTAACATGCATTGAACCTTGGATATAAAAAAAAAAAACAACTTTTCTTCGTATTTTTAATACACTCAAGTTCTAAACTACTTTTTTGCTATTATATTTCAACAAAATAAAAAGAAAATTATTCCATTAACTCGATCCACTAGTCACGTTTCTTTTCTCCCCTTTCATTTTCCAAATCAACCGATAACTTTTGATCGAATAAATAAACAAACATTGCAACGATGTTCTTTAATTTAATTTTTTTTAATTATTCCACAATACGTCACGTCAGTTTTCGAATGCACACAAGTATTTGACGGGATCCTAATTATTATTATTATTATTATTATTATTACGTTGCTGGAGTTATGCTATCCAAGAAAATACGAAGTAACTTTATCCCCCCCATCATCACCCAGACCGGATATATTTATGCATGCATTTAAAATTCTGGAGAACGTCGTTATTATTATTCTTACATCCATACGTATAAATATATATGTGTGTGTGTGTATATGCATGTATGGTATGGTGGTATATGTGGACGGAGGAGTTTCGCGAAGTAGCATTCCACCATAAGAACCACAGTAAATCGGATAACCCTAAGCGACAATGGCTTGGAAGGTTAAGCGTGTTTGCCCTTCTCTCGAAGGCCCATTCAACCCGACAATGGGTCCTGCGAGAACGCTTTTTGGTTTTCGTTACCCTACGTACTACCCATTCTCTGGCGCCCCGAGGGAGAAAAAGTTTCGTTGAAGAAAATGTCCCTCCACTCCTCTCCATCCCTCTCTCCACCACTTTCATGTTCACTCTATCTCTCTTTCTTTCTTTTATTTATTCTTCATCTTTTTCTACGTTTATTTCTTTCATTCTTTTTCTTCTATTTCGGCACACGATCCTCATCCTCTCTCTTTGACGGGAGTAGTTTTTCCTTAAAAAGGTAGCCACCGGGCCCCCGAAGTGTTTGCTGAACGGCAGGCAGGCAGCCAGGCAGACAGACACGGCACGAGTTTCCTGCCAACCAAAATACACGCCCATGATCACCCACAATGAGCCTAATCAACCGACTACTTGTACATACAATCGACAACAAACCATTTATTATATTTGTGAAGAAATAAAATATAAATGTGTGTATTAGAGAAAGAGAAAGAGAGAGAGAGTGAGTTTTATCTTTTGGTAGATCAATCGAACAGAGAGTTTAGTTTGTCCATTCGTTTTACGGGGGTTTAGACTGTTGAAAATTTGTTGACGACAGCTGCACCCAAACGAGACTACGAAGATTCGTGACGAATTGTCTCCACTTTATAGATGCTCCTTTTTAGATTTATACAATACTGCTACTTCTTGACTGCTATTAACGCCTATCAACGATTTTTTATCTCCTTTTTTTCTGAAGATTTTCCAAGTCATAAATTTAGAAACTATTTTCTATTTTTATTTAGGGTTTCAATTCTTATTCTTTTTCGTGTATTATCAACGCACATATATTTCTCGAGTGCTGCAGTTTTTTAATAATAATTTACATACATTGTTTATATATTAAATATATTAATTTAAATTAATCCAAAGTGGACCAAAAGTATAGAAATGATTTGAACGATTTAAAAACTTTCGAACTTTCTTTTTCGACGTATCAAATTATTTGATAAATAAATTTACACATTGTTACACGAAAAAGGAAAGAGTAAATCGAAAAATTGGAAAAGAAAAATCATTTTGAACGCGATACTACTTCAAGGATTTATTTATCACCCCTTTAATCATTTTCATAAATTTTCAACGAAAAACCCCTCGAGGTAAACCGTGACACGTTAGAGTACCTCCCCCTTCCTCCTAGTTCTCCTCGTCCTCTTCTTATCGTAGGACAACAACAATCCTCTCATTAATCTCGGAAGAACGAGCCACGACTATGAAATCAAATCCCAAAGACTTGGTACCGGGTCAAAAGTCTTTACTAGATCCTTAATAGATCCTAGTAGATCCTACGAACAGCTGTTTGACAATCACAACACGCCCATCTTCATCTCTCACATACAAACACACACACACACAAACAAACAAACACATACCACATTCATTGAAGAAAATCACTAAAGATGAATCTAACGTATTTGTAAAACCCAAAACATACTAAAACCCGATACATGTTAGAACTCCTGCCACTGCTGCTGCTGCTGCTGCTGCTGTCATTATCTCTTTCAAAATACAACTTCCAAAGGAAAAGAAAAACGGAAAAAAAAAATCATAAGAAGGATGAGAGCATCCAAATGGAAGAAGAAAACGAACAAGACGGGCCCAAAACATGAGCTATTCTTCTTCCATCAAAAAAGAAAAGAAAAGATACTGAAAGAGAGAAAGAGAGAGAGAATGAGGGAGAGGAAAAGAGAGAAGAAGATCCTAGATCGAAGAATGGGTACGAAACATTTCCAACGTCGGTAGATTACGAGCCTGCCAATGTACAAATCACAGCCCATTTACTCCATTCAGGACCGACACTCGTTTAACGACACTCGGACGCGAGACCGCCCATAAATCCTCTCGTTTTTCCCTTCCCCCACCCTTCCTCTCTTTCTCTCACTCTTCTCTTTTTTTCATCTCACATGTACGCAATCACACATATTCTCTTTTCTCTTTTTCTCTATTTTACACACTCCAAATACATTTTACATCTATGCTTTCTTTCTCCCACATACATTCGTATAACACTTTTCCTACATCTCTCTCTCACTCTCTCACTCTCTCATTCTCTCAATCTCTCTTTAACATACATGTAGGAACAATCATTCTATCTCTTTTCATCTAACATAAACATATAAATATTAGATGTAGAAATTAATTCGTTGTCTATTGATATTTTGATTATTTTTCCTCACATGGTACAATCACACAGATTCTTTTGCTTTCTCTATCAAATACAGAAAAATATATATTTTTTTTCTATTCTCTTTTTATGATACATACTCGTACATATAACACCAGTACCACCGTATTCTTATCTCTGTTCATTTGACGCGTATATATTTTTGTATACTTTTTTCTCTTTATTTCTCCAACAACTCGTCAATGTGATGCATTTGACGTTGGCAAAAAAGGAACGATGGAATAGAGAAGAAGAATCACAGAATGATACCTCGATGGCGTTTATTGTAGCATTTCAAAGATGAATTTCGATGGGTTTAGAATCTTTCTCAATGTTCTCTCTTTATTTTTCTTTCATTAAACATCCTCGATTTACTATACGAAATATCCTTTTACTTCTATTTCTTCTTTTTGTTATTTTTTTTTTACGTGAACGTGTGTGTGTTTGTATCTAACTCTCGAGAGATAAGTATTCCTTACAAGATCTTACATCAGCAACAAGAGAATAATCGTGTGAATTGCTGTTAAAAAGAATTGCCATTAGAGATTAGAAATAGTTTTCTAATGGAAGAGATTTTAATGGTCACGATTATGGTTTAGTTTTATGTATCTCCTTAAATCTCATTTCGTTTTATCTGTTTGAAATTTATTAAACACCTCGGATTCGAGGAAAAGTATTTCGATCGGTTTAATAAAGTTTATATCGCGGTTGTAACGAATAATAATTCATTGAAAAAATATCGCAGAGTTAAGAAAAAAAAAACTTAAGGGAGTACAAAGTTTGTATGTAAGAGAAAGGATAAAAGAAAAATAATGAATAGAATGAGAAGTAAAGAGAAAATGAGAGAATGAGAGAATGAAAGAGACAGAAAGAGAGAGAAAGAGAAAGAGAGAGAGAGAGAGAGGATTGATATCGTTCGGTGTTCGAAGACGATACCGGTTTACCTTACTGATACATTACGTGGCCCGTAGCATAGCACGAGCGAAGCATACTAAGCTACTCTTTCGCGGTTTCTACTCTTCTTCTTCTTCTTCTTCTTCTTCTTCTTCCATTCTCTTTCTCTTTTTGAGCACCCAACGCGTTCTATCTCTCTCTCTCTGTTTCTCTTTCGAGCGTGTCTTCGAAAGGATCTCCCTTCGCCCTTTCGAGAAAGGAGCACGTATGCGGGACTTCGTCCGGATCGTCCGTGCATACAGGTACCACACAGGATTACCACCTTGGCGTATCTTGATAACACGACGCGGGACTTGCTGTGAAAGAAGAGAGAGAAAGAGAAAGAGAGAGAGAGAGAGAGAGAAAGAACGCTGCTTAAACTCGAATCTCTCTCAATGTCAGTGATCCGCATTCAACTTAACTCCTCCCCGATATATCTTCTTCTTTTTTTTTTTTCTATTTTTTATTTTTTACTCCTAATCGAGATCAATTTTCGTTCACAATTTTTATCGAAAAAAAATCTTGTATTCTTACTCAATGGAACACGACTTTCGAGTTTATTTTCGAGAGATGATTTTATTTTTTTTAATCCTTTTGATTTGTAAGAAATAGAATAAAGAATATAAAAAAGATAAAATTAAATATAGAAATTACGTAAAGGTTTTTTTCTTTACAAAAAGATAGAATGAGAGATAGATATGAGATAAAAGGGAGAAGTGTGGGTAGTTGTAGGAGAGACAGGGAGGAGAGTCTATAGTATTTCTTTGAAATGGAAAAGAGTATAGTAAATGGCAACCACTGTATCTCGTATCTACGTATCTTTCAACAAGCGCGCAACATGGGGCTTAAATTGAATGAAAATCACAATTGACGAGGCATTAGCATAATGTAGCACGAATCGGTGGGTGAGGTCCGATATATATATATATGTATGTATGTATGTGTGTATATATATTCTACGACAACAAACTAAAGCATTTCAAAGCTCGTAAGAGAACGGCTTGCCAAAGCACGTCAGATTAAACGCGTTCTCTTTTATTTCTAAAAACTCCAATACACAACCAATCCCCTTGTTTTTGTTTCTAAAACTCTCGATGAGAAATTTCCAACAGGTGATTTTTTCCCTACTTAAAAAAATCCTTAAAAATAAAAAGCAGCTGAAACAAACTAAAGAGTTAAAGAAGTGTATTTAACAAACTCGAAAAAGAAATTTAAAAAAAATAATTGTCAAGGGGAGTGTGAGAAAGATTTTTAAATTTAATCGTACGATCGTACGATGTTTAAAATAATAATATTTAGATTAAGAATTCGATCAAATTTGTAGAAAATTTGAAAGATGAATAATACAAAAATATAGAGAAGGATGAAGAAACATTTAGAAAAATGAGAGACCAAAAAAAAAGAGGAAGAAATATGGGGTTTATATTTGTGGATTAGGGTATCAATTAGATGATTGTAATTTTGGGACCGATTTGATATACGTCGAGGACAGATAAAAGCTCACTTTTCTCCTACTTAACTTCTCTCTCTCTCTCTTTCTTTCTCTGTCTCTGTCTCTCTTCCTCTTATTTTCACTCGTTTCTATTTCTCTCGTTCTCGCTAACCTCACATCGGTTGTTCGAGAACTGGTTACTTTGTTCCATTTAAATGCACCGCCATAAATCAGTCACACTGCCCTTTCCACCAAGTGATTTATGCGCGTAAGCGGCTATCGGATAAATTAGCCAACTTCGTGCTTGCTGCTTCGACTCCGTTAACTCACACGCCGAGAAGAACTGAAAATCGAACGAGATCTCTCGAAATCACTGTGTGTTTGTGTTACTTGCACTCTCACTCTCTCTTTCTCTCTCGTTAAAACTTAACTTTACTTGCTCTCTTTTAACTTGCATTTACTTGCTTACTTATTTCTCGTTTATTTGCTGCTTTCATACTACCGACTACTACTACGACATCGTAGTAGTATTTTACTTATACCCTTTTTTATCTTTATTTTTCCTCCTTCTTCTGCTTCTCCAATTTTGTAAGAATTAAATTTAATTTTGACAAGATGAAAGAGAAAAAGATGAATGGACGACTGGTTGACAAATCTCTATGATTTATATATCACAAGATCTCTTAGCATTATATACGAATACCTCCTCTTCCCTTCCCCTCTCTCACTCTCTCAACCCTTTCAACGTTTTATATTTCACGTCTTTATTATCCCAAGTATTAAGATCACATACACGATTATGGAATGTTTGGTTGGAACGAAAGAGAAAGTACACAAATGGTATTAACTGTTACATCGGTTTAGTTATATCCTATTTACATTCTTATTTTCTATACATTTTAATTTTCTATTCCAAGTGTATTAGATTTATTTCAACGTAATAATTAAACAGAACAAATTGTAATCATACATGTTGGTAGTATATCACTGTTTCATCATGTTTGATAAATTATTTCTCTTAATAATAATAATTGTATAGATAATTAAAATTAATTTATCTCGTTATTGTATTATTGTGTGTAGATATTTTATAAAATAATTAAAAATAAAAAGAATGATCGTGATTATTTAAAAAAAAAGATAATGACACAGAACAATTCGCTCGTTTATATTTTTTTTTTCTCTCGTAAGAACAAGTTGAATATTTCAAAGACCGGAGAAAAGAAAGATGAAGAAAAGGGTGAGAGGGAGAAGGAAGGGATTTCGCGCTAACAGGCTCATGTGAAACACCTGGACACCTGCCCGGAGGCACGTAATCGACGCGTCGAGCATAATTAGCTGAATATTAATACGGGATACCCAGCTGCGTTGAAACGATATCCGCGCGTCGTTCCCTTACAAGCCCTTAAGGAAAAAGAAAAGAAAAAAAAAAGGAAAAAAAATGCACTGCGGGAATCCCGTTGAACAACCAGGAGGAAACACGACGAAAACCCCTTGCATTCGCCAAATCGAACATAAAGAAGAACAGATATAAAAAGAGAAAGAGAGAGAGAGAGAGAGAGAAGAGGAGGGAAAAGAGAGGGGGAGAGGAAATAAAAAGAAATAAATAAAAATGAAGAATCCGCGAAGGCGCGGGCAAGAAGAATGACTTTGAACATTAGTGTCGTAAAGAACGCAAGAAAAAGAAAGAAAGAGAGAGAGAAAGAAAGTGAAAACGAGAAAGAAGGACCAAAGAGCACGTGCGAAGGACCCTCCTGTTCGAAAAGAATCTTATTCTTAAAAAAAAAGGAAAGGTTCTTTGAAGGAAAAGAAAAAGAAAGAGATAAGTTAAAGAAGAAACAGTAAGAGAGAGAGAGATAAAAAATAAAATAATAAAAATTGTAAATTAAAGGAACGACAAAATTAAAGCAAAAACTATAAGTGAGAAAGAGAGAGAATGAGAAAGGTGTAAGAGGAAAAGGAAAATTAAAAATGAAGATAATTTTGTTAGGGAGAGAAAGAGTTAACAAAATTTTTATCTAAAAATGTCAATTAAACGAGAATGAGAAGAAAGAAATTAAAAGGAAGAGTAAGTGAATGAGAAAAAGAGAGAATGAAAAAAATATAAAATTAAAATTATATTAATAAATGAATTAAAAGTTATATTAAACAATAAATGAGAGAAACGAAGATTTGGAAAAATAATAAACAAGAAACGGTAGGAATAAATAAAAAATAAGTATAAAAGAGAGAAAGAGAGAAAGAGAAAGAGAAAGAGAGAGAGAGATCGTTATGCGGGTGTTTATGGGTTGCTCGCGTACGATTCAGGTCCTTCTTTCTTCGTTCACGCGCTTTAAGAGATCCTAAGAGAGAAAAAGAAACAAGTTTAAAAGAGAGAAAGAGAAGAGAAGAGAGAAAAAGGTTTGAAGATGGTGCGATAAGTGGCTCCCACACTCGCTCAGAAGCATGCAAGCAAGTAAAACGTGTATAGGAACGAACCAACTGACTCAACTCCAGCATACACACCACACACGTCCCTTCCTCCTTACTCACCCTTTTTCATCCTCCTTCTCCTCCTACTACTCTTCTTGATCCTCGTTCTCTTTGCACACCTTCTGGACCCCCCAGCGTTCAATGAGAGACATTTCTCATCATTTTCCATTCAAGCAAGCTGAGTTATAAGCCCGCTATACCTTCTATTTCCAAGCACAATCATTCGATTTATTATAACCGTGAGAGAAGCCTAATGAATTTAATTTCATATTTCACCTGGACCCTAAGCGTTAAGTAGCCAACCGGCAAACCCTCAAACCTTTCTCAACCCTCTCAATCCTCCTCCTTCTTCTCTTCTTCTTCCTCTCATTTCTTTGGATCGTAAAAGTGAGAAAGAGTTCAAATGAATTAAAAAGTGTATGCATGTGTGTTTGTGTGTGTGTGAGAGAAAATTCTTAAAACGCGAATTTAGGTGACATTGGGTCAACGATCGTAACGCGAAATTTTTTCTTCCAAGAAAATATGATTTTAAATAAAAAAAAAAAGGATCATTTGAAATACACCTCTCTCTCTCTTGGTTTATTCTTTCTACGATCGCTACCACCAACCAAACAACCAATCACTGTTCGTTTTTAACATCGGTTGGGACAAAAATGGAAAAAAAAATACTTACAGGAACTCGATGTTAAATATTGTAACAATCTATAATACTTGCGACTTCTGTACCGTTTATAAGAAGGGGAAGAAGGAGAGGGGCCTTATTTGTTATTCGACCATAAACGTTAAATTTTAAACGATAATTCGTAGCTTTGTATCGTCCTCTCTCTTTTTCTCATTTGTTTACCATGGTCAGAAAATTATTTATTCTTACTCTTTCGAAGAAACGAAAACTTTTCTTAACGAGTATAGTCGCCTTTTTATTCTCTTCTTTTGGTTCATGTGATTTTCTTTGAATTCAAAAAGACGAAAAAAAACTCGCATTTAATTTCTCCAATCCTAAATTGTAAGAATTTCAATAACCTTAAATAATATTTTGTATTCGTTGTCGATAAAAGATTTTTTTTTGGTTTATTATCAAAATATTTGCACATTTTTCTTTTATTTTGTAAATACGTAAATAATTATCTTAATCCAAACTTGGAGATATTAGTTTGTTGAATATCAATAAGTTCAAAAACGAATGTTACGTTTAACTATTTTTTTTATCCAATTTATGATTTAAAAATAATTTAAATTTAAAAGAAAGAAGAACATTTTGATACTCTGGAACATTTTGCATCCCTATTCGTTAGTTCTTTCTACTCCGTTTCCGTCGTGGTCGAGTAATGGTCGTCTACTATCTCCAACGAGAAAAATAAACCCTAAAGAAATGAAATAAATAAAGGAACGAAAGAAAAAGATAGATAGATAGAGAAAGAGAGAACACACTATGCAAGTAGTTAAGTTATTAAATTTATATCCGCGTGTGCCTTGGCTAAAAAATCCTGGTGATTTATTATTTTTTACTGCTTAACGACGCGAGCTTGGAATATGGCCGAGACATCTTCTCAGCTATTTTCTTATTCTTCATCTTTCCCTTCCCCTCCTTCCCCCTACTACTCTCTCTCATTCACTCACTCATTCTTTTTCTTCTTCTTTCTTCTTCTTCAACGAGTTTCAACACATTCCTTGTATCCCTTACCGAAGAAGTTATTTTTTGCCCGTTTCTAGGATAACTCGCTACGATAAATTTCAACTTCAAACCCCCCTCCATCAGACCCTTCCTCCTTTTCCTCCTCCTCCTCCTCCTTCTGTGCAACTACCACTTCTTCTTTTCGAGAATATTTTCTCGAAGAAAATGTGCGTGGACCTCTCGCCGATTAAGCTTTAACTCCGATCTCTCGGGGTATATTTTTTTTTCTCTTCGTCTTTTTTCTTTTTTACTTTCTCTCTATATCTCATTTTCTTCTCGTATAGTTAAACTTTTTCTACCTAAATGTCGGAGCAATAAAACGTTAATCTACTGAACCGACTCTTCATAGACCTTAGTCGTTACATTCATTACAGCAATCATGATCATCCTGGGTTGTGCTAATGAAAGCTATGCAAACATTACTTTAGTAGTATATTTTGATTGCGAGTAATGTGAGAAGATATATATATATTTATCGTTGGTAAATATTTGATTAGGTTGAATCAGGAATTACAAGAATAGAAAGAAAAGAAACTTCATTGATTTCAGAATACTTTAAGGACGATTAATTTTAATGTCATATTCAATCAAGCTAAATTATATTTTAAAAAAAGAATAATTATTAACCTTAGATGAATTAAATTTTATTTTTTTTAATGTTTATAGATCTGTAATTTTATTATAAATTTATATATATATATATATATATTTTATTGTATATGCAAATACAAAATTTCCACCAACCTAATATACATCAAAACATATTTCTGGGTAATTAATTATTAAAAAAATATAATCATTTACTTTACCAACGATAATTTTAACATAAATTTGTAATAAAGTTAAAAGAAAGTGTAAAAGAATTAAAATCCAAGTTAGGTGTTACGATATTCAAAGGTTTTAGGTATATAATTAAAATCTGAATTTTTTTTACAAACTATTTATAAAAAAAAAATACGTTTCCCTTCTCTTTAATCTTTTAACATCCTTCCTTGGCATCCTAACATTTTTTTTTTACTTCTTCTTCTATCTATCTTCTCAAGTTGATTTTTATTTATTTCTCTATCTTTTTTTTTGTTTTTGCTTTTTTGTAAATATTTTTTCTTAACTATTATTAGCGGTAATGCATGCCATTAGCGTGAAGAAGGTTCAGTGAGGGGGAGAATCTTTCGATATACTCGAGGGAATTCGCGAGCTTTATAAAAGCCGGCAACTTGTCGGGCCGTTTGCTCTCCTCTAACAGGCCTGTCCAGCTTCTCTCTTTTTCTCTCTCTCTTATACTCTCTTTTTCTTTTTCTACTTTACCTGCCAGCTTCGTAAGAGATAGTAAAAGACTGGATAAGAGTAAAGAGAGTGAGAGAGAAAGATAGAACATTTCTTTGGGACCACCAGGCAGAAAGCGAACCGTGTCGTGGCAAAAGTAACCACCAGCATAGGAAAATCAATCCCGAGGATGATACCAAGATTAACTCTTCTTAACCGGAAGTTAATATATAGTTAGGAATTCCTTATTCCTAATTAAAAACTGAGTTTCGTGTTGCAATTTTTAATCCTTATTTTTTTGTTTTTATATTTTTTTAATATAATATTGTTAAACGATATAATATACTCTAATAAGTAGTTATATAATAAATTTGCAATCTTCAAACATCTTTTTTTTTCATATTAATTTTATAAAATATTGGTTAAGTTGAAATAAAACTGTCACATTTTTCCACCAACCCAATATAAACCATTTCCAATATTTTTCAATATTATTCTATCTTTTCAAACAAAACAAAATCTTGAAAATATCAATGACGATGATAACATATCGCAATGTTTAAAATCCGAATAGAAAATCAGTTATACAATTAATAGAGTATCGAGAAGAACAACAAAATCGAGTATTCCGACAAAACTTCCGAAATGCTCGATAAAGAAGAAGAAAAGGGAAAAGAAAAGGAAGAAAAAGAAGAAGAAGAAGAAGAATAATAATAAAAAGAAGAAGAAGAAGGAGCAAGAATCGTGAGAATGGGGAAAATACTTGGGCCGTGTACCGCGTCCGGGAAATACCGTTACGTTAAGATCACCACGTCGATGACCCTGCACCTTGTTTAATAGTGATTATAGGAGAACGTGGTAACGATTCCTTCTATACGATGATGTCGGTTGAACAGCATCGTAAAACGATGATTTAGGCCGTCGTTTCTTTACCCCTGTCTTCCCCACCCCCTTCACTCTCCACCTACCCTTCCACACAACTCCATACTCCCGTGCCAAACATCCCCACCCCACCCCACCCCATCAAACTTGTTCTATCTTTTTCTATCCCCTTTTTCTATCTATCCTTGTCTTTTTTTTTACTAGACACCGTGTATAGTCATTTGGTGAATCCTAGTCTCTTCTTATAATAGATACGACTAACATCATTGAGAAAATAATTTATATCTTCGTCGATGTGTGGCGCCTATCTTTCCAAGATTTTAAATCCTCACGATTTTCCCATATCATGTTTATTTTTTTTTAAACCATACTTCTTGATCAGGATCGGTGGGTAACTCGATTATGATCGTTTACGTATCGCCAGGGGTGCAGCATTGTTTAATTTACGCACGATGATTAACATTTTTTTGTTTTTTTCTTTCAATAAATTACGGTAAATATTTCCTTATTTAATTTTACGATTATTATTATTCGAGAAAAAACGATATTAAAAATGAAGAAGAAAAGTATACATTTTAAGGATTTTTAAATTATTTAATATAATGATCAATTATAAAAAATTGTAATAAAGGTACCGTTATATGAATTTTATCGAACGACATTACAAATTATTCTCTTCCCCTCTCACCTTCGCAGAAAGTTGTCTGATTTTCTATCCACAGATTTTTTTTTTCATTTACGATTTTAACGAGCATATAAAAAGATCGTTTAAAGAGAAAGAAAGAGACAAGTTCTATTTAAAGAAACCTAGTTGATCGTATTTTTCTTTCTATTCCTTATTCTTATACTTTTTTTCTTCTTCCACGTTCGAGATCATTACTCGAGCGTAACGAAAATGCGTTCGCGTCCAGTTAGTTGGAATGATCAAGCAAATTTTGCGCCATTCTATGAACACTTCTGAACGATTTAAAAAAGAAAAATCAATAATCTCTACGTGCGACAGGTGAATATAATATTCTCATTTACATTTTGTCTCTCGATAAGAAAAAACAAATATTCTCACCGATAAAACGAGCACGCGCGACCTACGAGTGAACCGACGAGATAAAATAAAATCAAAAATGAATATATCAAAAAAGGAAAAAAAAGGAAGAGCAAGGAAACGATTGTAATATTCGAAGGAATACAAATTTTGGTTGTTAAAAATCATCGAACGACGATGAAACTTTACCAATTTTGTTTACCCTTTCACCAATTCTCTTCACAGCGTTAATAAGAATAATAATTATTATTATTTATTGTTTCTATACGATTTTGATGACACGAGAATCTATAAGAAAGAGAAAAAAAATCAGCGATAAAAAAAAAATAAAGAAGGGTGGGGCAAAAAAAAGGGGGAAAGTGGATACATCGAAACGAGGTAACAGGTTTCCGTGACACCTGCGGATTTATCCAAAGCTTTCTTCTTCCCTTCTTTTTTATTCTTCACCCTAACCTCCTCCCCCTTACTTTCTCTTCTCTATCGAAAGAAGCTTCAGCAACGAACCACAAAATATTATGTTGCGGGGGGAAATATTTCTTGAAGCAGAATAAAAGGGGAAAACAGTAGAAAATGGTGAAGAGTGAGGAAAGAGAGTGGAAGGAATAAGAAAGTGAATGAGAAACACAGGTTGGGTAAAAGACAAAAATTGCATGCGAAGTAAAATAGAAAAGTGACTAGGAAGAGAAAGAAAGAGAGAGAGAGGAAAAAGGAATGGGGAAAGTGGGAAGGGGAAGAGGAAGATAGGAAGCAACATCCCCCTAGCAGTTAGTCGACGACCCCTGCTGTTTTGACTTCCTGGGGGAGCTTTCTCAGTCCCCTATTCGTACTTAGAAAATAATTCTATTAGGTTATATCGCGGTCCGCGAGAATTACACTCGCGGGAGAGAAGACCGACGACCAAGGTCCTACTTTGTGGCTTGTGGTTTTTCGATAGGGGGGAAAAGAAAGAAATAAAAGAAACAGGAAGAAAAGAAATATAATAAAACGTATAAGGTTCGATTTTTGGGGACGATGTAAACGAATTAATTATCTTTTAGTTAGCACATTTATAAACCTTCAATTCTTCTTCTATATTTTTTTATTTATACCCTAGAAAAATTGGTCATGTGTAAATCTAATTTTTTCAATACTATTCATTTCAATTTTTAAACCAAATACCACGTGTAAAAGTGTTGCTAAGAACCACGAGAATAAAAAAAAAAATAAAACTAAAAAAGAAACGTCGTTTTTTCTCTCATGTCTCTCTTTGGAAAGCTCTTAACACGTTCTTTAAACATTTTCGACTGTCCTCGATGTATTAGGTGCACATAGTGGGTGCTCAGCAGTATATCTCGCGGTCCTATAAATCAAAGATGGGCGGAACCGACACGGTGAGACACCATAGAGGTTGGAAGGAAAGCCGTCTCTCGAAGCAACGCCTCGTTGAATTTATTGCAGACCAAAGAGAATATCTTCCTCTCTTTCTCTCTCTCTCTCTCACACACACACACATACTCTCTCTCTATCACACTTTCTTTTTCTTATAAACGAAGAAGAAGATAAAAACACAATAATCAAATTAAGAAAAAATAATATAAAATAAAAAAGACATCGATGGGAAAAGGCGAAGGGGGAAGGGAGAGAGGGGAGGTAGAAGCAGATGGAGGACATAAAAGGAGGAGTAAGATCCACCTACTCTTTCTGTCTATTTCCTTCGACGTATTTAGATATCAAGTATCGGATGATGATCGGTATTTTCGAATAATCGTTTGAACGTTATAATACCCCAGACGGGATACTACGCGTCATCGATCATGATCCAAAGAATTCATCTCCTCTTACCTCTTCTTCACCGTATCAGCTGGTAACTCGAGAAAAAGAGAGAGAGGGAAGGAGAGAGAGTGACGGTTATCTCGAAACGGTTATCGTCCCCGGAAATGCAATATCAACAATGGATTAACGTTACCGTCTTGGTATTTGCTAGAACTATCACTTCGTATTCCTTCGTATACCCCACTCCCTCTTATCCCTTCTCATATATCGTATTTTTAAATATATTTATTTCATTGAATACCCCTGCTACTACCGAGAGATTTTGTATTTTTTTGTTGGTGCTTAAAGAGAATATATAATCGAATAACAAATTAATTAACTAGCAATTACGTGTATAACTCGATAGGAATTTTGATTTCACCGATAAGGAAGAAAAAGAATCTTCTCTTTTTGAAGAAGAAGAAGAATTTGCAGAAGGAGTGAATTAAACACGCTCGAGTTGATGGTATGCAGCATCGCGAATGATGCATAACAGTATATTATTATGGGTAGATTTATTTCAACCTTTTTTTGAGAAGTTAAAAAGAGGAAATCCGACTTACGTTAGACCTATTAACGCGAAACGTAATTATAATAAACGTGTAATATAAAAATATATATTTATAAATACCAGCCATAAATAAACAAAAGAAGTACATTGCTAAGTGTTAATTATTTATTACATTATTAATTAATAATTCTAAATTATATCTCTCTATACATATATTAGCAAAAGTTATTTGTGTGAATTATAATCGCGTATCATACAGTGACCGGTTTACAAAATTCTACAACGTTACGATTATTCTATTAGATTTTATAATTGAATAGTATTATTTACACGCTTGTCAAATGTTTAAAAAGATTTCAAAAATATCGTTCAACTTACTCTTAGATGTATACTTTGTCCTTATATCCATAAGTGCAAGTATCCATATATGTATATATCACTTTTCAGCACTACACACACTCGTTCACATATGCATACCACTTGCATAGGAAGAAAACTTTCACACACGTATATGAGACGAGACACGAAAAAAATAATATACTTTAAATAATATCCTTGTTACACCTTCCGACGCTCGAAGAAGACTAACGATTAATACGAAAAACAATTACGAATACATACGACAACTACCGAACATAGACGAAGGTCAAATACAAATCTAACAACGAAATGACAACGTTCGGTTGACGACACCTGCTGAGGAGTGACAAAGAGAAGCGAATGTAAACAAAACATTGAACGCTCGACTAAGCCGGTAATTAAGGAATGTTTTTTATGTATATTTCATATATAACGAATTTCCTAGAATTAACCGAGAGATTTAAACAGTACCGACGTTGAGCTCGTTTGACTTGAACGTATACCTTCGCCTATGTTTCTCTCAATACATTCAGTACGTATGGGATTATTACCATATTTTTGTATCGTTGACCTACTTTTGTATCGCTGACCTACTTTTGAACAGCTGTTTTCTATTTCTAACGATAGATTTTTATTTTATTTTCTTTAATATTTAAATAATTAATATAAGTAGATTTATATATATTATTATTATATTATTTATATTATAGTTTATATATATTATATTATTATATTATTATAATTATATATTAATTATATATATATTTTTGAATAGATATAAAAATATAAAAATGGTAAAAAAATAAAGAAATATTTTAATAAATATAAAAATTAAAACAAAATGAAAGATATCTAATGAAAAATAAAATAAATAAAATATATATAATTTAAATATATGTTATACTAAAGAGTATTAATTACATAGAATTATCTTTTATCAACCTATTGGATCAAACATTAATTAAGTAATATAAAATTGTACGTGGTTGAAAAAAATAGTGACAAAATTCGATATGACGACCGATTAACGGAATTAATAATTATAATAATATTAATAATAATAATATTAAAGAAAAATTGATATAAAGATATAAGTACACTAGGTATATTATCGTTAAGATATATCTTGATATAATTATCTGAACTACGAGATAATTTTGTTACGGTGCAACGTTGAGCTGTTTATCGATCGTACAATTTATCGCGATATCTCGTCAGCGAAACGCGTAAACGCATGTACAAGTTACTATCTAACACTAACACAAACACACACACACACACATACATACATACAGAGGATGACCCAACATAGAATTTACCACATACGTAATACATTAACTAACACGAATAAATACCTAACCCGATAATGAGCGCGAGCCAATGCTAATTTGCTCGTTAATTGCGAACCCAAGTAAACGATAAAAAAAAAACAATTTATAAAAAAAAAAACAAAAAATAAAATACCAACCGTTCGAATGAAAGGTACTCTCGGTAAACATCGGGATATCTTTAACGGCCTATCTCGACGAAATTTTCTTTTTTTTTTTGTTTTTTCAAGTCAAAAGAGAGAAGGAGTAGAAAATAATTAATCGAAAAAACGAAGAAGTAAAAGAGGGAGAAAAACGAATAGGGTTTTCTTGGAAGAAAAGATTTAACTTGGAATAAACAAAGATCACTGGAGGAAGAAAAAAAAAATCTTTACGTACGTGAGTATGTATGTATGTATGTATGTATGTATGTATGTGTTAATTCATTCATCGTTTCGAACAAACCTCAACAATTTTCTTTCACTCTCTCTCACTCTCATTTTCTTTATCTTTTTCTTTGCCTAAGAGGATAACGTTGGACGGCTGAATCAACGCGTCGAAAATTAAATATGTAAAACCTTCGTCGTTGCGAGGTTACCCCACACCCTCACTCCGTTCCTCTTCCACCACCATTTTCCCTGGTTTGGGTTAGTGGCGAGTGGACCATACTCGTGAAACCTCCTGGACACGTTACTAAATATTCAACGGGAAATTTATTACGAAAACACGATAGGCGAAGGACCACCGTATGCCATCACCTGTGCGACCGTGGGTTAACAAAAGACACACGTGGGGTGATGAAGGTGAGGGTGAGGGTGGTGTGGAAGGTGGTAGAGAATCCGTGCAGGGATTTTAATTGGAATCGAAATATATAAGACACTCGAGGAGAGTTGTTGGTAACCGGTAACTTCGTTCGTAAAAAGAACAATTTTCTAACTTTCTCAACCCTTTCCTTTCCCTTCCTATCCTCCTAGTATCAATTACCCCGACCGAGAAGCGTTTGGAAAAAAAAAAATAATTTTTTAAATTGGAAATTATCGAACGGAGTTCTCCAATCGCCCCACCCCCCGTTAACTTTCATTTAAATCATTCTTCTACCTGTCCAGTCTGTCTCGTTTATGGTTGTCAAAAATGATCGACGAAACCATAATCGTATATATATTATACCAATCACTTTAATTTGTTTTTTTTTTACCTAACATTATTTACATTTTATCGTTACCCTCGTTATACCACGGATAACAACGGGTGGTGTTTTCCGTTGTATTATATTTTTTATTTATTTATTTTTGTAGGAGAGGAGGGTTTAATGTTTCTTTTTTATTATTAATATTATTATTATTATTATTATTATTATTATTTTCAAGCAAGAACGAAACTTATCGTCCAAGCGACAGCTCCATTAACGTTCACCGCGGGTATCCGTGGAACACGTAAATACAAATCGCCTCGTCTCGAAAACTATGGCGGTAGCGTCGACTATGCTCGTTTGTTGTCCTGCCACCTCAACCATACCCTCAACCTCACCTCCCCCTATCCCCCATACCACTAACACCACCCTATTCCTATCACCTTCTCACCTCCTTCACCCATCTTCTTCTTCTTCTTCTGCTGGGTGTTGCTGCTGCTGCTGCAGCAGAAGTTTACTTCGACTTGCACTTGGATTTCTTCCTCTCTTCTTTCGTTTCGTTTCGTTTCTTCCTTTTATTCCATACGATACGCTTGGAATCAGCCAACTGGAACTACTACGATCCTTGAGAACGTTAAAGAATCTTTCCTACATCCTCTTTACTCTTCTTTCCTCTCTCTCTTTCTCTCTCTCTCTCTGTCTCTCTGTCTCTTTCAAATGTGGATTTTTTAATATCAAAGATACGCTTGGAATATAATCTATGATATATATATATAAAAAGAATGAACATATTTCAAGTAATGCATATTACCCCGTTCAATCGTTTTAAAACTTTCCACCTTATGGAAGATATACGATTCTTGATTTGAAATAAATTTCATTTTTGATGATAAGGTCAAGAGTATTATTATTCTTTGTGATATCTTATATAATTTTTTTTCTTTAATTCAAAATCGTTGATTTTATATAATTTTTTAACCACAATTCTTATGAGAAAATATATAATAAAAATATAATAATAAATTAATTATATAATAAAAAAAATAAACTACGATAAACAAACACGTTAGAGATAGATTATTTTTCAAACTAATTCCTATACGACAATACATCTTGATTGGATATAATAAAACATAAAAGATGAAGTAACAAATTAGGTTTGGTGAAAAATTTCGTTAAAGAAAAATGTCTTTTTGAACGAGAATACATCCAAGGATATTGCAACGTCCTTTGAGCTACGAACGGGCCACTTAACCCGTTCCTTCGGGACAAAGAAAGTCAAGAAGGAAGAAAGAGAGACAGAGAGAGAGAGAGAGAGAGAGAGATAGAACACCCTTGTCGCGTCAATCTCGCAGGTCGAAAATCGTATTACGCCTGCCGCGAAAGCAATCTCAGGCTGCCGTCCTTCGTCCCTTCGTCCTTTTACCTAACCACCCACCCCACTTTCCCTCCCCCATAACTCTCCCTCATCCGTGAACCTTATTCTCGTCTTCACTCGCGTTAGAACTCACGCGTATATAAAATATGCCAGGACGAGTGGTTCCGTTTCACGACGATGTTTTGTTGCACGTGTATGCCATCCTCCTTCTTCTCCTCCTCTCCCCCTATCCTACCCCCAACTCCTCAGATACCCCGTTACCTCTTCATCCCCCATTTTCTCTTTCTCTCTCTTTCTCGAGAAATTCTTGGCTCGTAGTTTTCTCTTGGGTAGGCAAGCAACCCTTTTCACCGTCTCAAAACCCTCAAAAATGATTATTCCTGTTCGCCCTTCTGTTGGTGGTGGTGGTGGTGGTTGTGGCTTTTGATAGCCACCGGAAGCAACGAGAGTGCCTTTAAAGTTGTCGCCTCGAAGCACTTTCCTTGTGCAATAAGCTACCATAAAAAACTTCCTATTAGTATCGAATTCTTATCCTTTTTTCATCCCCCCATCAATACCCCCTCCCTTTAAATATATTTTATTACACAATATCTCAGAATAATAGCATACACACACTTACTTTTGATATCGAAGAAAATAATTGATATCTTTTTAGTATCTTCCTAATTATGATATTTAAAATTACCTAGATAAATCATATTTTATTATTATTTTTATTATTCTACCAATAATAATAAGATTAATCTCTTAAACAAAAATATTATTCAAACCCTCAAATTTCTCATCTTCGATGAGATCATCCCTGTCGAGTAAAAAGCGCGTATTTGAAGATTCGGATAAAAAAAAAATTAAAAGACGTGGGGTATAGTTGGTGGTAGATAACCAAGAGGATAGGGTGGGGGTTAGGATGTAGGGAGGTTCAGATAAACGCACGAGAGAACATAGGAAATAAAGGAAAAGAAAAAAGAGGATAAAGATAAAGAGAGTGAGAGAGAGAGAGAATGAGAGAGGGATGGGGAGAGGAAGAGAGAAGTTGTAGCTCATGAAGGCTCGAGGCAAGATAGCTGACATTTGGTTACTGACATTTTCACCCCGGGGTTGACGTCGGGCAACCCTTTGGCGTTACCCGCGCTCAATCACTCCATTGTCTCGAGCGGTGCTCGTTTCATGCTCGCGTCAACGCTTCATTATGGGGTCCCAAGTCCGGTCGAGTTGGCTTCTATAGTCTCACGTGTTCGCCACATTGTCTATACCAAGAATACATTACGCGCCCACACGATCCTTCCAATACAAAACTCATGCTGCTCTTCAACCTACTATCCCACCAACGTGAGAGAGAAAGAGAGAGCTCTATCTGGGTTCGCTATTGATGATAGGAAAAATTTTTGTATATTCTTTGTTTTTATTTAAATATACTCTTTGAAGTATTTATTATTATTATTATTATTATTAATAGTAGTAGTAGTATTTGAAATAGTAGTATTATTATTGTTATTATTGTACACATCGATGAAAGATTTCGATTGGTATAACTTTCGAGATGCTATGCAATTTATTTTCCTTTTCTTTTCAATGTTTTTTTTTTCATTTCAAATATCAAACACCGTTTTCTTTACATCTCGATTATTTCAACGTACTATTTTCATATCTGATTGTGTGAGTATATATATAATATTATAAATTTTAAAACAAGCCATGAAATAGACCAAGTCACTCGTACGTGTTTAGGCATAAACCGACTATCTTCTGATTAGACTGTCAAAATTAGAATTAAAAAAAAACAATTTTGTTGGGATTCGTGTAAAAAAGTATATTAGTGAACCGTGTTATTTCAAAATTGTATAAAAAAGAGTCGAATGAATATTTATATTCATATTTAATCATACAACCTTACCAATTCTACACACATCCCACTTAAATACAATAAACTGATATTAAAACAAATATGTAGACAATGACCATACTTAGAAATACAATGACAAAATGAAAGAGATAAATTGAGAGATTTATAGACACCAATCTTTTTCTTCTTTTTTTTTTCCCCTAAATTCCAGAACCGAATTTGTATGATCGGTAAAAGTGGTGAGGGGGCACCCCAACCAGTAGTATGCGGTCAGAGGATCGGTTGCAATTAATTACGAGGGCGCAGTCAACGTTCGGCTGGTCGATTAATTACCCTACCGATCGGTGTTCGCATAATTGACATTGTTGCCGCCATTGTTTACGATAGCCACTGAATTTATCAATAGGTTTCTCGTTCCTGGCATTCTCACCCTTACAACCCGATCGCGAACCTTTTCATTAGAACCTCGCGAGCGACCTTCAATTTCTCCATAGTTTCATAACCATAGTGGACGACACACAAACTATTATCAGGAAAAGGGTCGCGTATGCTGTACTATACTATCGTCCTATACTGTCCTGTGCTGTTCCGTCCTGTGATGTCCCTTTTCGGTAAGCTCTTTGCTTTAGAATCTTCGATCGTCGTAAAATCGTGCATGAGTTGTTGTTACTCCATAATAAACGCAATATTCTATGTAATTTTTTGTGTTTTTGTATAGTTAGGGTCCATTGTTAGATAACATATTAAAGTTAGGGGTATACACTTCGAAGTTATATTAAAATCAAGCCTGTCTATTGTTTTGAATATATTAGAGAAATATATTTGTTGGTTGTTATCAAGAGTTTCGAGATTATTACAGATTCAAAAATACTTGTTACTAAAAAATCATCAATTCATTGTATACCCAATTAATAAATTTATCCATAAGATAAAATTTATTCTTCCATTGTAAATCAAAGAAAAATGTCAAACGTGGATTGACCCTAATGAAACTTTATAAAATGAAGTAGTACAGTAATTTTACATGCTCGTACGTTTAAAAAAAAATTCGTTCAACTTCTATGTCCGAATAATCGAGTAACCCTTTTCTCCATCGTGTTACGCGACCACACACACACACATACACACACATACTTACACATAGATAACCGCTTAACTACTTTGCGAGGGAGTTTGATATCATCGAGCATTCGAAATAAGCATGGAAATGGCGAGGAGAGACTCGTTAATCCCCCCTGTCTCAATGTCGACGTCGCGACCCTCGTGTTTCGGGATTTAGTAACATGCAGTGGTTCTTCCCCTCTTTACCCTTCTCTCTCTCTCTCTCTCTCTCTCTCTCCTATTACACAATTTTACGATATAGAAATATCGGCTTGCCCATGAAATTCATCCCAATTAATCTATCCATAAATTTCGTTCTAATTTTCATCATTTTACATTAACACGATTTTTCCACAAAACCCTACACCCTCCCCAAAAATAATATCATACCTAATCATTTAAATAACCTGATTAAAAAGGTAGAAAAAATAAATTAAATTAAAAATTACAAATTATGATTGACAGGAATGCATTTTGGATGAACGAATAGTTGAAATACCCAAAATTCTATCGTACTACATTCTTTTCGACGGAATCAAATAATAAGATAGAAAAGTGGAAAGATTTTGCAGATGACAAGGACGTTACCCATTCATTCTCTCTCTCTCTCACTCTGTCTTTTTTTTCTTTCTTTCTCATTCTGATGAATAAGAAGAAGAGTTGGCGAATCCTCTCAGACGGATTATGACACGTAGAAAGTTCACGACCTTTTGTCTGGCGCTACCCTTACTACCCACGGCCGAGCTGCTCTCTAAGGGTAATCCTCTAACCAGGCCGTTATGCCGTTGTTGACATTTAGCCCCCGGGTGCTCTCGAAACCGGTCGTCCGTGTCACGTTGCTTGCTTGCTTGCTTGCTTGCTGCATCAAGAAAGAAAGAAATAAGGAAGGAAGAAAGCAGATGAGAATAAAAAGGAATAAAAAAAGAAGAATGAAAAGAAAAGTAAAAGGAAAAGTAGAAGAAGAAGGACGAGAGAATTTAAAACCAATACGAGTGGTTATGTCGATCAAGAAAAAAGGATAAAGAAAGTAAGAACGAGATAGAAGAAAAGAGAAACTTGACCTTCGTGGTACCTGCTCTCAAACCAACCAACCAACCAACTAACCAACCAAACCAAACCAATCCAACCACCACTACCACTACCTGCTCGTAATACTGAACAAGATTAAAAAATGAACAAAATAAAATTGAATCTTAAAAAGGGGGCTTGAAGTAGGGTTGAGTGTGAAAGAAGGGCGTGGGGAGATCTTGGGAAGAAAAGGTGGGGGGGAAACTACCTTGAAAAGTAGAATGAAAAAAAAAATAAGAAGAAGAGGAAGACGAAATGGAGACGAAACGTCGTAATAGGATTGCCATTGTCATCTATTAACATGACAATGTTGATCCTAAACGACAAGCATGTGAGATGGCACCGTGAGTTCTTTCGTAGTAGACTATACCTCTTATTCTCTTCTGGGTTATTTGTGTGTTTATGTGTGTGTGTGTGTGTATATGGGTATATATATGTGTGTGTATGTGGTATATTATACATTTATCCTTGGTTTGAAATGCGTGTTTGTACCGATTCGTTGGGTTGATAGGAATGGGAGACCATCTCTAAATACATGCCTTGTTATGATAATTATCGCGTGCCCTGGACCCGTGTACGTCCATTATACCCGCGAAAAGGCACATCCTCACAATATTGTGATATCCGATATACCGACACTCTTTCTTCCCTTTCTTTCCTTGTTTTTTTTTTCCTCCCTTTTATGTTCTTCTATTTCTTCTTCTTCCTTCTTCCTTCTTCCTTCTTCGTTTTTTTTTTATTCTTTTCTGATACCAATCTTTTTTACTTCTTCTTTTTCATCTTATTTCTCTTCCTTTTGTATATCAGCAGGCGATGTGAATTCTTTTGAAAAAGAAATAAAAAAACAACACATACTCCTGTATTTTGTTTGGTATTAAACGAATATTGTAATGTCGGGTGTAATTTCTCATGTGGGATAATAGTCCAGTCAGATTAGCATGATTTTGACAGGATGTTGCTGTCACTTGATAAGACAAAATTTTTAAAAATCGAGAATGTGGTCTACGTTAAGAAGTGTATAATGCATTTGCCGAAAAGTGTTTGAAGTTTGCATGAAATATTAAAATGTGAAAAAATTAGGTTTTCCTGTAAAGCTTGGCTTATATCTCTGACCTACTTTTGAACAGCTGTTATCTATTTCCAATAATAGATTTTTATTAATTTTTTTATATTATAATTTAATCGTTAAAATAATTTAGATTATCATTCTCTAAAGTAGAACGTTTTTTGAAGAATTGTATTTAATTTGATTAAGAAACGATTGTGTATTAGTTTTTGACGAACATCAATTTGAAGGAGTTATAATAATAATAATAACTATAGTAAAAAGGGAAAACTTCATTAGAGTTTCTCTTCAGTTATGGTCGTTAGTATTATACGTAATACTTTAAATTCAACGACAGTATAAAGTGTCTCGTAGAGTTACCATCAAGGAGAGAAGAGGTTGTTCCTGAAAATAGAAATGTTAGTATATGGAAAAGGAGATGAGGATGATTCAGAGAGAGTATAGATGGTTAAATTCGACGACGTTGACCAATACTAAGAACGAAATGTAACATCCTTTTATCTTCTGTACTCATCCATCCATCCTTTTAAATACCATCTCAAACCCTTCTCCTTCTCCTTCTTCACCGCCCTATTTCCTTCTTCCTACTTGGAGGAAGTTGGAGGCGCCCAGACGTACATCAAAATCTCATAATTGCCAGAATTATCAGCACTTTTATTGGATAACGTCCGACCGGTCGTTGTGAGATGCCTTAGAATATGAAGAATAAGAGTCGTTGATCAGTGGTCACTATGATATTTCAAATAATGTGAATATTTTGCCAAGAATTTATTAAGAATATGACAAAATAATAATAATAATAATAATAATGAATAAGAGAATTTTTTATGTTATAAACTTTCAAAAGAATTATATAAAAATATTATATTTTCGTAGTTAATGATTTAAAAAACAAAATAGAAAATTATGATTATTTATACGTGTTTCTCCCAGACGTAAATAAACATTTAAAAAAATAACATTTGTCTGGATAATATCTCCAATATGAAATACAAGTATTAATTTTCGAAATTGATTTGAAAAAAAAAACAAATCAAAAGAAAATTATGATCGTATACAAGTTTCTACCCAACGTTAATAAACATTAGAAAATATAACGTTAACCTGATTAATAATATCTGCAATAAGATCTAGGAATATTAATATTTGAAATAGATTTTTCTTATTTAAAAATATTATGATTTATATGTTAAATAAATTATATATTCGAAGAGAAAAAAGTTTTCAATATGTAATAAACTTAGGATAAAATAGGACAGATAATCGTAACATGTACTTTTATTTCGAAACTATTTAAAACGAGTCGTTCGCCTAGTTCTTTGATTTATTTCTTTTTCTTTTATTCGTCTCTTAGTAATTTTTCTTTTCTTTTTCTTTATTTCTATCGAACGATTTAACGTTCGTTGTCGTCGATCATAACGTTTATGCATTTATTAATCTTATGACCGAAGAAATCGGTCGTTAAGTTGCATTAAGTACTTACTCCCATAAATAATTATCGTTTTCTTTCACTCTCTCTCTATCTTTCATTGTTTTTTTTTTTGCCATTTAATGTCGCAAGAACTTACGACAAAAACGAGAGGAACGTAAATCGAATCGACACATGATCGAACCGTGCTCTTATTCGCCTTTTAAACCATCTACGTCATTTATTCTCAATACGAAATGTTTAATACATTTATATTATACTTGAAGTATATACTTATGGCTTTCTTGGTACCTCTCTCTCTCTCTCTTTCTCTTTCTCTCTTTCTCTCTTTCTCTCTGTCTATTTTACGATACGGCCATTAAGATACCTTGGAAATTGACAAACACTGCGTTAGATTTATGATACGATTAACGCATACCTTTATTTCTAACGCCACCATCATTTTAAATTATCTCTTTCTTTTTTTTCTCTTCTCGTATTATCTCTCGCATTTAACATTTTTTTTATAATTGATATCGCACCATTTATAGAAAAAAAAGAAAATGTATAATCGGAATGATCAAAACTTTATCGTTCGTAGTTTATCGTTAAATTTAAATATTTCATCAAAACAACATTTAATACGACAACAAGAACAAAAAATTAGTTAAAACGTTTACTCGTATAACTTAACTTCTTTAATCTGTTCATTCGTATCAAAAAATCAACGAAAAATTACTTACCATGAATCTCAATAGTAAACATAAAAACGTCAATTAATTTAACGAACCTAACAACAACAAATTAAAAAAATCAATGGTTAAAGTTAAAACTGAAAAACATTTTGGCAGATACAAATACTGATACACACATATAACCGTCTTCTGTTGACACTGTCAAAATTAGAATTGAAACATAAATTCTCTTGGGATTCGTGCTAATACAAAACATTAGTGTAAAAAAGTATATTGGTGAACAACGTTATTTAAAAATCATTTAAAAAAAGTATTAAATGTATGTGCAAGTGTATTATTGATTAATTTTCATTTAAATTTATAAACATAAAATATAAAAGAAGTTGATATTTCTAAAAATAATTAAACACATAGATAATAACTATAGAACAGTTGACGTTTCCGTTACTCACATCTCAGGAAATAAAATAAAAGAACTCGATGAAGGATTAGAATGAATTAGGATAAGAAGAAGAATAACTGTGTTGGGTTAGTTCGATGTGAAATTAACAGCTCACCGTAACGAAGTATAAAACTCTGAAAGGTGCACAGATCGCTAGGATTCCCGTTTTCTTCGGAGTAGAGAAACGAACGATAAAGTAACTTCCTCCTATCTTCTTCTTCTTCTTCTTCCTCCTCCTTCTCGTCCTCTTCTTCTTCTTCTTCTTTTTCATTTTCTCTTTCTCAGGAAGGTAGTCCTCGGAGTCCAACATGCTCGCGCTTACGGTCCGCGGGAGAGATAGAAGCCATTAATGTAAGTCACCTGTTACAAGACGCGAATTAAGCACGGTAAATTATACCTCGTGAGTGCGCGTATCCCTAACCGTAATCAGGAGTTATCAAGGCGCGATCGTGGCCTACGGGACGATCGTAATGAACTTCCTTACTCTTTCTCTTTCTTATTCTTTATCCTTTTCTTGTTTTTTTTTTTTT
>JACGTP010000016.1:445058-536306 GCA_023678845.1 Mischocyttarus mexicanus | reverse complement strand
AAAAGAAAAATAAAAAGATCGGTCTCCTTTAGACGAGTCGAAGAAGGTGGAAGAGAAAGAAGAGAATGAGGAGGAGAAGGAGGAAAAGGAAAAGGAGGTGGTGATGATGAAGGGTAGGATGGGGATTGGAAGAGGTGGTGTAAGGGGAAAAGAAGAAAGTTGAAAGGAGTAACTTTACGAGGGGTTGCACGGGGTCGCGATCGCAGACAGAAAGAAGCATAGCCATCACGTCGGCCAGAAATCACTGCTCTGTGCTCGCGTCAGGGGAAAATTCGCTCGCCAATTGTTTATATTGAAATACGTTCGTGCAGGAATGCTTCTTTATTTCTTTCCTTTCCTTTCTTGAGTAAGAAGATGAGAAAAAATAAAAAGAAGAGAGACAGAGAGACAGAGACAGAGAGAGAGAGAGAGAGAGAGAGAGAGAGAGAGAGAGAGAGAGAGAGAGAGAGAAAGTCCAAGGTATTTGAAAATAAAAAATAAAAAAAAAAAATAAAAATGCCGAGTGGTGTCTTAAAACGTCGAGGTCTCTTCGTTTCCAAGATGGCGATGTGATGGAAGAAATGTTCGAGAAGAAGAAGAAGAAGAATCAGATAGAGAAAGATGAAACGAACAGTGACCTTGACTCCAAATGAAATTGCTTTGGGCGATTCTCTTTGATTTACCGACACTATCCTACCCTATCCCTGTATTCTGTTTAAACCAAGATACTCGATCGATATTGGACTGATCGTTGTTAACCATTATCACCAATCCTTGTTCGTATATGATTCCTTTCATAAATCCAAATCAAAGAAAGAAAGAGAGAGAGAAGAGGTAAGAAAGTGAAATCATTTTCCAAAATGAAAAATAAATATCAAGGTTAAGGAATAAGTCTATCAATCCTTTTTTTTTTTAGAGAAGAAGAGGGACAATCAAATTAATACTTTTTAAAAAAAATAATTTCAAATTATATTGAATTAAATTCAAATAATTATTTATTATGGTTATACGTGGGTTAAAGGTTTTACTAAATTATTCTTCATCTTATTTCCTAGCCTATAGTTATTTATTTATTTTGTTTAAATTGTTAAAATAGAAGAGATGATTTGTTGAGATATGAAATGCAAGGTGTTAAAGATTTTTATATTAATTTTCATAGAAGATAAAAAAAAACAGAAATAATTGAAACAATCCTTGAGTTCTAAGTTAACGTGTTAGCAAATTAATTTTTTTCTACTTCAAATTACCATCATTGGTATAAAATTATTTCTTTTTGTTGAAATTATTTAAAAAGAAGATTTATTAAGATCAAGTACTGGTGTACCAATGTATACTAATCCTTTATAAGATAAAACAAAATAAGAACTATTATTGAATAAATTTAAACAACCAAAAACAACAACAACAACAACAACAACAACTAATTACTAAAATTGTTCGATTAAAAATTTGAGAATAATTTCGTGATCAGTTTTAAAAGGTAAAGTATCACGAAATATTTTTCAATGTCTTACTTTACAAATATATGTGTATGTATATATATATATATGTGTGTGTTTGTGTGTGTGAGGAGGGTAACTCTCACGATTTCCTACTCTCTTTCTATTTCTTTCTCTTTCTATTCGGGTGCATACATAAATCGCGGATAAATCACAACGGGGACGGACCTCTTCTCTCTCGGTGTGGTGTGTTCGGCATGCATGCATGCATGGAAAAGCAAAAGCAAAAGCAAAACCTAAAGAAGCAAAAAAAAAAATAAAGAACGGTGGCTCCTATCGGCCTTAAAAAGGATCACCGGTAGTCTTCGTCACCCGTGTTCGATGCTGGATGCTTAGAATTTCGATAAATCTAACGTTGTCACGTAAGGGAAGGGACTTGAGTTGAACTAACGGAGATAAAAAAAACAAAAAGAGTAAAAAGTTAGAAGGAAGAAAGAAAGAAGGAAGGAAGGAAGGAAAGAAGATGGATAGATCGATAGATAAAGATAAAGATAAAGATAAAGATAAAGGAGAAGGGGGAAGAGAGGAGAGCAGTTTTTCTGTCTTTCATTCGAGATCGTCGTACACCGTTTTGGCTTTCATCCAAAATCGTCCTTTTTTCCTTTCTCTCTCTCTCTCTTTCTTTTTCTCTCTCATACAGTCAGTCAGTCAGTGCCGTAAACAAAGCGCACTTAAGAGACCACGTTGACAGGCCCCACGACTACTATTCGTGCTTCTCATTCAAAGATATCTTTTTTTTTTTTTTAGATATGTATAGATATGGTATTTTATACACACACACACACACACACACAGACAGACACATACATAGATATAAAGATAGATAGATAGATAGAAGTATAAATGACAGAATGAGTTAAACGATTGTAAAAGTGCAGTATTACGACGGTTCAATAGAAATTAATCCTTCCTTTCCTACAAACCAACACACATACACACACACATACATACAAACATACATACATACGTACGTATATTTTGTTTTTCTAATATTTTGCAACCATTATACGTTCGAAGAATAAACGATAGAAATATCTTTCTCTATCTGTTACCTTTGCAAATCGATTACAATCAAAATTCATCGTTCCTTTAATAAAAAGTATGATACGTAAACATTCATTCTTTCTTTTTGATTATTATTATTATTATTATTATTTTGTAAACGTGAATTCTTCAAGAATCATAAACCCCGTCTCTATCTTTCTATCATTCTTTTTGATCTAATTTTTCTTATCTGTCTATCAATCCTGTTTCAATCGAAATTAATTAATTGGTAACAACGATACACGCAAATGTTCTTGTCATTCGATAATTATTATTTAACAAATCGTCCAATAACATACCTGGTTTTATTTTTTATCAATCAATCAATCTATCGGTTCAATAGAAATAATTATTTTAGTACAAACTTTTCAATGAAAACCATATTTATATTTAAATATATTTAATATTAAATATGTTAAATATGATTTTAAATATATTTTATATTGTTTATAACATATTTATATGATTTATTTTTATAATCATAATTTTATCATATTTATTATCCCTAAGTTTCATTTCAATGAATAATAAAATGAATCATTAAAGAATATATATATTCTCGATCAACATTTATTATCAAATCAATTAACATAAATTCATATTCCTTTTATATATACTTCTTTCTTTTTTTTTTTTAGTTTTAAATAAGAATAACGAATAGTTTAGTGTTAATATCATCTATTCGTCTTTTGTTCCTCTTAAATACTACCAACGAAATTCTAGGTATCGTGATCGAGATTTGGAGCAAGTCCAGTTTGGTGGAACGAAGTATTACAGTGGATGTCTCTTCGTTATTCTCTATATATTCCATTTTATCGTATCCCTTCTTCTTCTTCTTCTTCTTCTTCTTCTTCTACTTCTTCTATCCTAAAGAAGATACGGTCACCCCGGTTTGGTACCCGATAACCTCGCCGTCTGACCTTATTATATCTCGGTCCTTTGCACACAAGACTCTATCCTCTCCATCCTCGTTTCTACCGATAATAATTTTCAACTTTAATGCTCAACGCGTTCTCTTTCTCTTTCTATCTTTCACTGGTATCGGTCGTTCAACACACTGAAAGATTAAAAAAGAAACAAAAAGAGGAGGGATGGGATGAAGGAGATGATATACACGAGCATAACTACCTACTTTATTTTACTGTACTTTACTTTACTTTACTTTTACTTTACTTTACTATACTATACTTTACTTTACTTTACTTTAACT
Organism: Mischocyttarus mexicanus; assembly: GCA_023678845.1. NCBI lineage: Eukaryota > Metazoa > Arthropoda > Insecta > Hymenoptera > Vespidae > Mischocyttarus > Mischocyttarus mexicanus. Next base: position 532,574 of record JACGTP010000016.1, on the reverse strand, counting down.
TATATCTTTGATAGTGAGAGAGAGAGAGAGAGAGAGAGAGAGAGAGAGAGAGAGATAAGAGAGTTTCCTGGAATCTAGTATATAGTGTTAGTTATTATACTTAAATGATTACTCTCGATGAAGAATAGATCGAGTCCACGAGTCAATGAATTTCCATTAGATGAATGAATTACCCCTTCCCTTTGAATTTCTTTTGACCATTCTTGGATCTTCTGATTCGGTCAATCTTGGAAAGTTTCGATGATATATGATACTTATCTTATAGATTTATTTTTTTCATTCGTATATACCTTCGAAGAGATCTTGAATAATTATTATTGATTCGTAAATATTTGATTAGTAACTTTTTTTTTTTTAATTGGTCATCGTATCTAAGAATTTTTTTATCAATGAATTTTCATATCTGTGATAATATAGAAATTTATTATTGACAATTATTATATATTGTTGTATATAATTTCTTTTTTTCTGGAAACATAGTATGAGAAATATTATTACTTCTTTTTTGGATAGTAAATTATTGAACTATATATTTTAAACCCCCATTTAGATCTACAGAGTGCTCTTTTTCATATAGTTAATATTAAAATAAAAATTTATAAACATACTTTAAATTTTGCAAATATGCATGAGTTCATTACAAGTACCCCATAAATATGGGAAAAAGAATGTAAATCCTGGTACAATTTTTAACATAAAATTTACATTTTTTTTATCATTAAAATTTAGATAAAAATAAATTTCTATACCATATTCCAATTAAATTAATAATTCAAATTTTGAATTAATATTATTTTATATATATATTTTAAATAATTTATAAAAGATTTTACAAAATACGAATCGTATCATAAAAATTCTTCATTAAATTTCTACGTCCGAGAATGATCGTTTGCAACGCTTATACAACATCGATTAAAATTTCGATAATACCAATAATAACAAGATGCGTAATCAAATCAAGAAACTCTTTTATAATTATTGGATTAAAAAATGGAAGAAGGGAGAGAGGGGGGGAAACATAGAGATAAGGAAAAAAAAAGGAAAGAAAAGAGAAGAAAAATTTCATTTACAGGAACACGTTTTTATCGTTTGCTCGGTTGAATGCATGCGCAGCACATTCTCGTAGCGACGGGCATCGTATGACCCAGTATTGCATCACGTAACATCAAGTAAACAGGCGCCTTTTTAACTATCAACTCTAATCTCTCGAAGATAATGATTCCTACAAAAAAATAGTATAAAATATAATTCCCATATGATCTCTAATCAAAGAAGAAGAAACGAAACGAAACGAAACGGTTCGAGAGATGATCTCTTTTTTTCTTCTGAATAAACCGAAATCTTAAATTTAACAAAAAATAGAACCTGCATACGCGTAATAATTTGTGTGTGTGTGTGTGTAAAGAAACTTAAGATAAAAACTCCTTTTTATCAAATTTAATTAAAACCACTGGTATGGAAAGTTTTCGTTTACTTCGATACGATTAATAAAATGTCATGCAGTTATTTTTTTCTTTCTTCTTTTTGTAGATATGCTTATTAATCAAGTGAAAAAAAAAACATTAATGAATGAATCGTCAAATATGAATACTTGAGTTTCAATGATACGAAATTAAATTAAAAGAAAAATAAAAGTATTTGTAAAAATTGTTCGGATACTTTATATCAATCTTTTTCCCTTTTTTTGCGAATATTTTAATGAAATTGTTATTTTTATTTCTTAGATTAATGAAAATTAATTTATTGTGCAATTGAAAATATTATTTATTTTACATTATTAACATGTATCGATTCTGTACATTTTTATATTTTCCCCCTTTCATCCTATCATATTTGATTAATATATTTAAAATAATAAAATGAAAATATCTGAATTATATATTACAATTAATTATATATAAAATAAAAATAAAAAAAAGGGAGGGGAGAAGGTTTAATGACAATAACCAATAAGTATAGTCCGATTCTTAAGGATCAAAGAGAATAAACCGGAAAAGCTAAGACCCGTGCCTTCCGTTCCTTGATGGAGTAATATGCGTTAGTTATGTTTCAATTGCTCGTTTTTAAACCCACGCACAAATTATACGCATCTTCGTCTATATACATACCGGTGTATAAACTCATTAATTAATTAATTCATGCTAATTTCAAGCATATTGATGATATTTACTGGGTTCCTTTTCTTCTTCTTCTTCTTCTTCTTCTTCTTCTTCTTCTTCTTCTTCTTCTTACCAGAACAAGAAATAAACATTCATTCTAAGAATAAAATATTAATCTAACATTATTCTTAATAATAACAATTTTAAAATTATTTTTTAAACAATTAAAATAACTTTGAAGTAAAATTCAGATCGAATAGGTAATATAAATTTATTTAGAACTATTTAAATACAAATAAGTTTTATTGTATTTTCTAATCTTAAAGAAAATAAGGACGCCATGTTTATTTTCAATACAGGCAAATATACTCTTAAAGATTTCAAGTATTTAAGTATTATATTTATCTCTCTCTCTTTCTCTTTCTTTCAGTAAGAGTACTACCACCACCACCATCATCACCAAGAAGAGAAGAACTTTTCTTTCTCTTTTTAATGCTTCTATGTCGATGCGTAAACGAGAGGCGGAGCCATTCCTTGGAAGAGGTTATAGGTCACCACCAATCACAGCTCGATGATAAAAGATCTCTTATACTACTTTATTCTTCTTCTTCTTCATCTTCTTTGATGTATATATATATATTTACGTCAAATATTTATAAGTATTAAACATTTACACACATGTACATAAATTTCATATATAGGATTTTACACGTGACTCAATTTTTAATACATTTCGTTAAATATAATCTCTTAAAAAAAATTTAATATGTCGAAATAAACTTTAATTTCAAAGAATTATATTTTTAATTATACTTTTTTAATTTGAATTATATTAATTGTTAGGGGGGGAAGAAATAATCCATTATTTTTAGATTTATTTCAAATTTAAAATAATAAAATACAATATTTTTCAACTATGTTTAAGAATTAATATTTTTAAATTAACTTTAATTAATAGTAATTATTTTTAAATAATAATTCGATCGTCGTTCGATCGTTTTTCATTTTTTTTTCACGGTCCATATTTTTGTTTGAACTTTTTGCAAAAAGATTTTTAAAAAAATATCATCGTTCATGCGTAACTCGTATTTTCTTTTTGCTTTTATAAATGCAAAATAATGCAATAGCGAACGTGAATTATTTGCAAATATACAGAACTATGGTAGTTTTCTTATGCACATCATCGGAAAATAGGTTTTTAGAAAAGAAAGAAAATCGTTCGTATTTGGAAAGTGCTGATGTTGAGATTGAGGAGGAAAGGGTAGGGGAAACGATTTATCACCCGAATCAATCCAATCGCATCTTCGAAAAGTCAAACGCTATTATGCAGGATGTCACAGGATTCGTATAATTTCACGATTTATACGTGTCGTGCGTGAGCCGTTCTAAGATTTCGCAAAATGTACGACACATTCCGGTTAAACTTTCTCTCTTTAAGATTTTCTCATATCTCTTCTTTACCCTCCCCCCCCGTCTCCCCCACCAACTTAGTAAAAGAAATAAGAATAAAATAAAAAATGTTTTTATTCGATACCTTTTACCGCAGTTCGAAATTTTCTGCCAATTCGCAATCCATTATTTTTAAACGCTGACAACAAATAAAATCATAATTGTTTGTAACTACAACTAATATTTATAGAAATAATTATAATCATCGGATATAATATTTTATCATTTTTATATCATCGTAATGATGAGGATTATAAAAAGTAAAATTTAAATTTGAAATTTTTTTGAATTTTGTTACACCTTGCGCCATCTGTCGAATTATTTTGTAATATTTTGAACCGCTAAAATTGTCGATGAAAAAGGAACCCACTTAAAGATAAATTAATCCTTAAAATATAATCTCTAAAAAGAACATTTCATACAATATTTGCTGACATTGCAAAAGTCTAATTTGTTAACTAAATTTATTAAATGAATTAACAAATAAATATTAAGTTTATCATACAAGGTAGATTTAAATTGATAAAACACTTATACTTATCGGTAGATGGTGTTTGAAGTTCGATTAATCAATCCCAAATTCAAACAAATTAAAAACCAAACTATAATTTATTAAATCATGAAAATTTTAATATACATACGTGTATGTATCTTGCATCAAATAATTTTTCAATTAAAAATCATTTCTTTTTTCAATATTCAATAATAATAATACATTAACAAACAATAAAACAAAATGCTACACAACCCAGTAAACCGTACGTCATATTTACGTAAATCGTACGTCATATTAACGTTTTGTGTTCACTGGGACGATATTAAAAATAAAATAATGGGGTGATAAATGTAATATACCCCTCCATATTAGAAAGAATAATGTTTAAATAATATTTACACGTTGTAGATTTGAAACGATGATATGATTAGAATTAAAAAGAAAATTAGAGATAAGTTCAAAATGAATTCTTTCCGGTAAATCAATTTTAAAGTAGGAAGATAAGAATAAAATTGATATATATCTATATGATACTGTAATTCGTATAATGGGATTTGTTTTCTTCGCTTATACAACACTTTGATAAGATATCTAGATAAAACAATGATTTAAATACACGTATACTTACAATACACACGCCATTTGAAATATATCAATTTACGAAAGCGAGTGCAAACGATTTGTTTGTTTGTTTGTTTCTTTCATTAACTCTAAATCTAAACAATCTAAACAATGTTCGTTGAACTTGACACGCAACTATACTCATTATTAATTATTTTATTAATATTGTCTAAACAAGATGTTTTTCTGTAATATTTGGGAACTTCATTTCAGTAGTGGACAAGGGAAACAAAAATAAGAAAAAGGTTCATACACAAACATCTTATTCTCACCCTCACCTCTTATTTTGATAATCTTGTCTTCAAATTTATATCCAATTTTACGTTCCAATTATTCTTAACAAGTTTTTATTTATCTTCGTAGAATTTGTAAGAAATAATCAACCTTTGGTTTGTATCCAAGCTTGCACATTCTTGCATACGTGTTCGAAGTTTTTTGATTTTAGAAATGGTGTATCGAATGTACACAATTGTTTTCGAATAAGTTTAGTAAATTACTACACGCAGTTGTAATTTTTAACCCAAAGCTAATTAAAAATAACAAAGACCTTTAAAAGAGAGAAATTAATATTGAAAGTATGATTCAACTGAAATGATTAAATTTAATTAACAGAATATTTATGATAATGGACATATCAATAAGGGTAGAAATATTCGCGTAACACAAACCACCATACCAGAAATACAAACAGAGGATGATCATTTTAAAACAAATTTTACGAAAGTAAAATTATCGTGAAATTATTACACCGCAAATAATAGTGGATAAATATTTGTGAAACATTATCAAAAAAATTAAAAATACATTATTTTATATGAAAACTATTTGATCAATAGTTTTTATATCTCTCCTGTTCACCTTTGAAGTGTAATCCCCTTTCCTACCATAATATTATGGAAAACCTTGTATAATACAAAATCTAAACTTGCATTTACAGTAAAATCTCAACGACAACAAAATTATAATAAAAAGTATCTCTCTATGAATAATAATACATCGTACAAAGTACTAGAAAAATTCTTTTACGTTTAATAATACCCAATACGATTTCATTTATCACACTCGTATTTTTTCTTTGGAAAAAAATACAAGAAAATCAAATACAAAACTTGATCTTATTTTGTATCTATTCTATGAAGAAAAGATAAAGGAATCTTTGGCTAATATATTAAAAGAAAAATATTTTAATTAATGTTCTCTAAATCGATCTATTCACGAATTTATATACGATACAATAATATTTACATTGTTAAACGTATGTTTCTGTTTTTATTTTTTTGTTTATTTTTATTATGTTGATCATTCTAAACACAACTCTACGAGATATGATTCGTTGCATGAAATAAAAAAAAAAAAAAAGTAGAGAAAAAAAAAAGAAAAATAAAAATAATCTTATATCACACGTAGACGGTATTACTTTTAAATTATTTTTAATAATTATTTTTTATATCTTTCTTTCTCTCTCTCATCCTCTCTCTCTCTCTCTCTCTCAATAATTAATTACGAGCAGATTTTTTATTACAGCAACATCAAATATTATTTTATTTTTTTGTTTGTTTCCTCTCTTTTCTGCTTCTCTCATTTTTTTCCCCTTCCCCATTGCAATAAATTTTAAACGCGCAGTCACAAACATTTAAAAACACAACTGCATCACCAACTACTAACGCACATTAATTCAAACACATATTTATACAAAGTTTTAAATAAATAAAGGACGAATATATATATCTAAATATTATTTTTGTTTTTTTTTTGGACACGTGTGTTTTTCCTTTCACAATTCTTTTTTTTTTTTAATTTATTTTTCTTTTTATTTCTTTTTTTTATTTATTTTTCTTTGTATCTTTTTTTCTTTCTGTTTCGTATATAATAGTAGTAGTTATTATCATTCTTCTAAAGAACAAAATGAAATTAGTTATCTTCAAAACAACATCGCGAATTTTATTATCTTTATTATCTTATCTAGCAATAGTAGTAGTAGTACAAACGAAATGCAACTACTAAAAAAAAAAAATAAATAATAATATACGAAAACTATTAGTTAATTTTTTTAAATAAACTCTCATTGATTAAACCTTTTGGTAATTTTACACACAACTTGGAAAGCACATTTTTCTTCCTTCTCTTTTTTTTTCTTTTTTTTTTTTCTTTTCATTACTGAATCGAATGGCAGTGAAAAAACGTATATAATATATACCATATGTGTACATATATATATGTAAAATATATATGTATATATATATATAATATATATATAATGCATGCATATGACTTTGAATGTTTTCTGATTTTTGAGAAAATTATTTAAAAAAAAAAACAAAAAAATTTCAACAAAATTTTATTTTATACACACGACCAATGAACTTTTCATCATTTTCACATATATATATTAATATTCAAATATGTTACTTATTATTTTTAAAAGAAAAATTCATGGTGTTTAATTTTTAAAATTGATTATCACCCAGATAAATATTCGTTTGTCGAAATAAAATTTTTATTAAACACGGTTTCTTTTTCTGTAACATCGAGGACGAATTATATATATATATAACATAAATAATAATAATAATTATTATTATCATCATCATCATCATCTCTTATCATCATCATCATTATTATTAATATTTAATATTATTAATAATATTTCTTTTATTTTTCTTTATATTATTAATATTATTATTGATCAGTATTACTCTCGGTTATGTTGTCTGTTTTCATATCGCTCAAAACAACGAATGAGTCTCTTTGCTATTACAAGTAACACTGGAAGATAGTAGTCAGGGGTAAGGTGTTTCTTTTTATACGGTAGAGTGGTGGGGGAAAAAATGAAGAGTGGGGGAAGGAGTTGAGAACGCGGCGTACAGATGGCGTTAGTGTCAATGATGACGGCAACTGCGGTGGTGGGTGATAATGGCGGTGGCGGCGGCGGCTTCGGCTGCTTCTGTGACAGCGGTCATTTTCTTCTTTCCTCCTTTAATTAATTCTTCTCAAATACTTTTTCTTAACCATTCTTTTTGTTTTCAACTTTTTCTTTTTTTTTTTATACTTTTTACTTTTTAAATTCATTCATACGACAGATATATTAACATACGTGCTCTCATCATAACCTCATCTTCCTGTTCATATCCTTCACGACACATTACACGCATATACATCATCGCATGCACGCACGCATACATGCACGAATGCATGCATAATAAACACTCGCGCAACAAACACCAACATACAAGGGACTTATTTACTTTCTTATTTTTTTTTTTTTTTTACTTACACACACGCACGCCGTCTTTCTCACACGTTGTTATAAACACGTGTACTGTCCAAATAATACTGGCGCATTTTGATGATTATGGGATACATCTTCTCTCGCATACTGACAGTACCATCATCCCCTGTTTTTTTTTTACTTACGCAATTTTAATTACGCATGTTAATTTTATACTCTCTTACAAACTCTTTTTTTTTACTCTTTCATATTCCCCATTATCTTTCTTTCTATTTCACGTTCATACTAAGCTAGACAATGAACAAAAAAAAATGATTTTGGTATACGATAATACCTTACTTAACATTTACTCTAAATTTTTAATAGTAATAGTAGTAGTAGTAGTAGTAGCAGCAGTAGTAGTAGTAGTAGTAGTAGTACTGTAGTAGCAGTAGTAATAATAATAATAATAATAATAATAATAATATTAATAATAATAGCTTAGAAGCATTGTGAGTAGGTATGTACATCACACGCGCGCACAGAAGAAAATTAAATCTATAAATTGGGATAATAATACATTTTGTATAATTAATAATAATATTAATATTCAGTGTGTATGATCTATCAGCTGATTTTTGTTTTTACTTCTTTAATCCATAGTTTTTAACGAAAACAAAAAAAAAAACACAAAAAAAAGATTTGTTTAATCGAATCTTCGTCAATTATTATTTTTTTCTTTTCTTTTCTTTTTGATAAATACTTATATATGTATACACGTATGGTATATATTATTTTGTATAATACGGAATGGGAAGGGGGTGTGTTGTTTCAGGAAGGTAAGGAAGGTAACTGACGTATCTCTCTTTTTGATGTTGATTTTTTGGTGTTATTTATATATGCCTGAGTTCTCTTCAATACGAAATGCCAATTCGCTCTCTCATTTTCTAATTGCTGTTCACCCCACCACCGCTCCCACCCTTCATCCCTCGAACGCTTTATTTTTAATTAGTATTTTATACGAGATCTAAAGTGTCTTCAATCTTTCTTTATTCCATTCTTGTTCTCTCTTTTACAAATAATAAACTGTTAATGAATTAACAGCTTTATTTCATCCCATTTTAAACGATTACCTTTATATTTCCCCTCTTCATTTTTCTTTATTTATTTTATATTCACACATATATATTATTTAAATCAAAATTTTAATACATTTTTGAGAAAATCAAAAAGAATGAGTTGTTTTTGTTCTCTTTCTCTTTCTCTCTTTCTTTCTCTGTCTCTCTCTGTCTCTTTCTTTGTACTTTGGTAAAAACTGTTTTTTTTTTTTTTATATTCCAGGATGTATTTTTAAGTTTTCAAAAACATGGTGTTTAATTTTCTTTATTAAAAATGTGCTTCACTTTAATTTATATTAAAAAGAACCCCATCGTCATTGTCGTAGTCATTATTATTATTATTATTATTATTATTATTATTAGTATCTCAGATGTGTAGAAAATACTGCACAATATCAATTTACAAGAATGGCAAGTCTCAGTGGTGTTACATGTTTCATTCGATGTTGTTTAGAAATACAGACAGAAATGGAGAATGTCAGAGGTTCTTATTGTTGGTAATGGTATGTTGTGGTCGATGGTTTATTATTTTTTTTTTGAGGGGTTGGGTTAAAGGGAGTGGTGGTAACCAATTGAAAGGCCATACAACGTACCCTAATATTTGTTAACAGATTAATCATTAGCTCCCATAACGATTAATCTGAACGAAAAAATTAGGTTTGGATTTGTTGTTTTTTTGAATGATGTATGTTGTCATCCCTCACCTCTCGCGAAATTGGCACCAGAGTCCAACGAGAAAAAACTTTTCATTTATTTTAAATATATATATATATATGCGAATTTTCCAAATCATTTGTTATTTTTTCTCGATTATTTTCTGATCAATATTTATAAAGAGTAGTAATAGGTAACATGTATTTAAAATTATTTTTTTTTTTTTTTTACAATTCATTACCGTCGCATTATTATTGTTATGGTGTTGTTGTTGCTGATGTTGTTTTTTAAATATTATTATTGAAAAATATAATACAATAAAAATAAAATAAAATAAAACGAAACGAAACGAAATAAAATAAAATAAAAGGGAAGGGGGAGAAACAAAAAAAAAAAAGAAGAGAACAAAAAGGATTTAAAAACGACCACGCGTTTGACAAACGTTACAAGCGCCCGCTCGCTCGCTCGCTCGCTCACCTTGCACTGAACGCGAACGAACTTATTATGGAATGTACAAATTGTTTTTTATTCGTCATTTTTATCCTCGTTAAATACGATTTTCTCTTTTTAGATAAGCGAAATTTTTTTTTTTTTGCTTTAGTTTCCCTTTTCTTTTTTGTTTTGTTTTCAGACCGTCATCTTTCTTTCTCTAACTCTCACTTTCTATCTATCTTTCTCTCTTTCTCTCTCACATTCTTTCTATCTTTTTCTGCTGGTACGTAGGATATTAATAAAGTTGGTCATTTCTTAAATAATTATTCCGTGACACCCCAATCTTTGAGAATCCGCGAAATTTCAACCGCGAGACATCTCAAATGGAAAAAAAAAAAACACACGAAATAATTTTTCATATTTCATTTCTTTCATTGGTCACGTTATGGGGGAAGGGATTTAACTGCTGGCCTTTGCAGAAAAACCCAATCACCACGTGGACCATATTTTTTACATACACATTTTGTTTACACTTTTCTCAGAAGTTAGTTAATCAGAGATTTAAGTGCATAATGTCATCGTATTTTATTTTTCTTCTTTACGTCCAGCAGCCTTTCAAATTGACTTAATACTATCATATATCTGTAGTTTCCTTATTTTTTTGTTTTTGTATTTTTTTTCTTCTTTTTTTCTTCATATTTTCCTCTTTTATTTCATTTCTTTCATTTACTTTAATACATTCACGCTTCTTTTTCATCTTCCGTTGACTCTATATTTTTTTTTTTGATACACATCATTCTTTGTCCCTTATCGCATCTTTTCTCTCTCTCTCTCTCTCTCTCTCTCTCTCTTCTAATTTCTTTGTTCTTTTATAGAACCTTTTACTGTACAACGACCAACCATATGTGTATTACGCTGTTTAATTACATGCATAATATATTCAAACATTTGTTGCTGCTAGTCTTTTCCATCTTTTGTTTCTTCTTCATTTACTTCAATCATAAACAATGTATCTCATTTTCTTCATTTCTTCGTACTCCTCCTCCGTCACATATGCTGTATGTATACTGCCACTTCAATTATGTTTAATATTATATAATTGTGCTAAGTATTCTTTTATGAATAACATTCTCATCTTTATACATTCAGTAGAGCCGATTACTTTAATTGATAATTCAATGTCAAACTACGCTAAGAAATGATTACTATACAGTGAAAGAGAAATGTGTTTTTTTCGTCGTAGGACATGGGGTAGTTGTTGGTATTTTTTTTTTTTTTTATTTCTTTTTTCTTCCTCTTCTTCTTCTTTTCCTCTACGTTAAATTCCCTGTCGCCTGTGTGTGTGAATTTGTCACCTTTGTATATTTATATATATATATTTTTTTGTTTGTTATTTTCGTCTTCCTTTCGTCAGATCGAAATAATAATAGTAATAATAATAATTATTTCCATATTTTCAAATAATGTCATTTCGTATCTCTCAACTTGTTGCAACCATTGCTTGCATCGCAATACTTCCGCTAAGATACAACACATCTTTCACATTTGAAATGATTTGTGTAGACGTTATTTTTAAATGCACGAGTTCTAACATTATGGTAGTTTGAATATATAACATTACAGAAGTATGCGCAAGTGATAAGGCGATACGGATTATGAACGAAGATTAATATGTCTCTCTGTGTGTATGTGTGTGTGTGTGTATATATATATTATGTGTGTATGTTGTATATATGATTAAGTAAAATGTTGAAACAAAGTTGCAATATTTGAATAGTTTTAAGGGAGCGTTGTTGGTTTGCAGGCGACAAGTCTTGCATTCTTGCCTCTCTACGCGCTATTTATTTTGTGTACAAATAGATGGCAACGATGAGACCATAGAGACCCAATACTTCTGCGAAGATGAGAATTAAGATCATACCGACAAAGAGACGAGGCTGTTGTGCAGTGCCTCTTACACCCGCATCTCCCACAATACCAATGGCAAATCCTGCAGCTAAACCAGAAAAACCTACAGCTAAGCCAGCACCCAGGTGGACAAAACCGCTATAGCAAAAGGAAAGAAAAGAAATTTCGTTAATCGTTAATACATGCGTTGAGAATAATCTGGTTAAAATATCAATTCGTAGTTATACAATCATTAAACCCTTTTTATTTACTAGCTGTATTAAACGTTTGGAAAGTTTTAATAGCTTTGCATATTAAATGATGAGAATATTTGATATTTATGCTAAATATAAGAATAAGAATTGTTATCTTGAATATAAGCCTAATCTTAAATACATTATTTGTTAATTTTTAAACTAATAATAAAGTAATAATAATAATAATAATAATAATAATAATAATAATAAAAAATATCTACTTCTAATAATGCTAGATATGTAAGTCTTATCTTTAAAAATCACAAACCTAATAATATTAAAATGGTGTTAAAGCGTACAGCGTAAATATATTTATATATAAGTTTTATTGATAATATAACAAAGAATCTAGTACTTACTGATAAAGACGGTATTTTGGTGGTTCATCTAGATTACCGGCAATAAGAACTGCCACTACCAGACCATAAATGGCAATAATACCCGCCATAACAACAGGAATGATGGATTTCATAATAAGTTCTGGCCTCATAACAGACATCGCTGCGATGCCAGTACCTGATTTAGCTGTGCCATAAGCTGCTCCCAGAGCTACAAATAATAAAACAAATGTATTCCATCCATACCATAACCTCAAACATTTACATTCAACATAATCAGAACATTGTGGAGAGTTTCCTTAATAAATAAAAAAATTAAAATACGATCAAATGATTTCAATAAGAGTTTCATAGCATTGGAATTCAAAAGTCTAGGAAAAAAACTGTTTGATTCCATTTAAAAAAAAAAAAGAAAAAATGTTACTAAAAATAAATATTATTAAAATCATTCAAAATAATTGGACGATAATCATGACCATTGTCGTAGAAGTGTTTAATTTGTAAATATCGATATATATCGATTATCAAGCATTATCTTTAAAAACGAACAATCATATCGTTTGTTTGTAAAATGAATTAAAGAAATAGACCCTAGCATGATTGTAATGTCGATTTAAATAAAAAAAAGGAATATTAGGGTAAAAAGAAGTATATATTTAATATATAAAACAAAAAGAAGTGGCAAGAAAGTTGATCGATGACGAGCATGTTACGCCCAAAGAGACTGGAAACCCGGAGTCACATGAGTCTCACGTTGGCAGTCACATGATAATCATGTAAGTCCCGTCCCGTGAGTAGGGGGGCGTGGCACGAGATTGGGGTCCCCCTTCATTTTTTTGATAGAAAATACATTTAAAAACCAAAATAGCATAAAAAAGAATGTATTAATTTATTCTTTGACAGAATAATAATTGTATGTGAAATGAAATCGTATATTAAAAGTACTATCCCATCTATGAGAAGAAATGTTCCTCCTCTCCAAAAAAAAATGATGAGTAACAGATCTGAAGGAAATTTACTGAATAGGAAATTGAATTAGAAAAAGAGTATTAGGAATATTAATTAGGAATGTTGAATCGAATTATTGGAGGGCACTTTATGGTCCAATTGTATGAAGAATAAGGATAATCATTATTATTTGTATATATATATGTATAAGTGTGTATATATGTATATTCATCATCCCGGTGTCTCCCTCATTCGTGCCTCGTGTTCGATATCCTTTTCCTCGTGTGCTGCTGCCAGTCGTCGTTCCATTGAAGATAGGACTTCGGCGCACACGAGAAAACGGATTCGTATTGATTTCCTCGATAGGAAGCCGAGAGAGGCTTTCGTCGTGGCTCACTTCCCAGAAAGCAAAACTCGATTGTCTTCTATTATCCTTCCTCCCTTCTTCTTCCCTTCCTTTCTTATCTATTTCTTTAAACTAAACAATTATTTCTCCTGTTACGTTTTTTTTGTTAAACACATTAATGTAGTTTCTCAAAAGATATCATTAAGTTTATCTTTTGTTACAAAGCACAACGATAAGGATATGATAATGCTATGATGAAATAAGATACATATGATATCTACCAAGATCAATTATTAACTAAACCACGACAACAATTGTCGACAAGGAAACAAAAAGTAATATATCATTTTTCCCCTCTCATCGAGGTCAACTCTAAATTACGAAATAAGAATTTAAAGTCTGACTCTAAGTACCTGGGGCAGAAAGAAGGGAGGGGGAGGGACATTTCTGTTCTTTTTAATGACGCGTAGGTAAAAGATAGAGTACGAGAAGATTAGACAGAGATAGATAGATGTGTATGGTTGGATAGAAAAGAAACAGAATATCTGTTTTAATGAAGAATAAGAGAGTTTCTTGGATCATGTTTTCAGAAGATTACGAAATTGACGATCTACATGCGCAGGGAAAATGGCGCCTTCAAATATCGAATCCGTATCCTTGGCATCTTCAGCTAACCGAGATTAGAACTTCTCTGCCGTTGCTATGCGCATCAAATAAGAAAGAAAGAGAGAGAGAGAGAGATAGAAAGAGAGAGAAATAGAAGAAGAGAGATAGATAGAGTTAAAGACACGTCGTATTTTTCCATTTCCTATCGTTAAAAGGACAAGCAAAGATTCTTAAAGTGCGTCTTCTTCGTCGTTGCATTCGAAGGGATTTAAAGATGCACGAGTGAGACAGAGACAGAAGAGACATATACATATATATTGAACGATAGAAAGAGAGAGAGAGAGAGAATCTAAATTACAAGTATCGTTTCAATCGTATGTAGTTCGATTAAGTGTTCTCTCTTTCTCCGTCTGCCCATCCATTTGTTAATCTGTCCGTCCAACTGTTCGTCGTCATTTTATTTTCTTCCTGTCCTTCATATTTAAACCATCGAAATTTGATTGTCAAATAAAATATGACACATTAGTGAAGATTTAAAAAAATCCTATTGACGTAAAAACCTTGTCATCGATTGGACGAAATATGCGATCGATTTTTCCAAATCTTGCGCGCTTTGGGTAGATAAAATGGCGCGTTAGACGTTTCCCCAGATTCCCCGGGACACATATATACATACACATACTTATGTAGGAATGATGATTATACGTGATGATCGTGTTTTATCGTTTATATTTATTTAATTGTATTTTATCGTACACGTCATCGTTATGACGAAGTCATTTCAGGTTTTCAAAGGAATTTGGTTTTTATTTGGATGAAAATAACGCAATATTTTAGTATCGATTAATGGTCGACGGTAAAATACATCATGGTTATGTATGTATGTATGTATGTATGTCTGTGTATGTGTGCGTGGGCGAGAAAGAGAGACTTACCGGAAAATATAATGGCAGAGGCAGCGCCCATTACTCCGAAAAAGGGCCCGTAAATGGGTGCGTCCTCTGGAAACGGGGTACTCATCTTGTGTGTTTTGTGTGTTGAATAATCTTCTATCTGTAATTAATTGAGTACGTCTCTACGGACTCCTCGCTCAATAAATGATCGCGAGTATTTACACAAGTTGTCGGTTGAATAATTCGCGGACCGTCGAACGAAGAGCGATCTTCACGCACTCACTTCGCTAGACTAGTGCCACTGTCAAATATGGCCTACCGTACAGTGGCGCGGGTCATGTGACAAGTGACGACCGATAGAGGAAGCTGTTCACTTACCGAATATATATTCGCGATTCTCATTGGACATTTAATAAGGGCTAACGTAAAATCAACCAATCATCGATCTTGTCTCTTCTCATCGACGTGACGTCAAATACTTTAAACAAGCGCGCCATCTAGTTTGAAGATATTTCATTCTAGGCGCATGCGTACACGTTTTAGAAGCGCGTGACGCGCGCGCTTCCGATTCCTGATCTACGCCTATGCAATATTTGGGAATTCTACCTGGAGACGCTTGAAGAGAACTAATTTACTTATACATAAATATATATGCATACATATATATAGGTGTATGTACATATATTCTTGCCTTGACACAATTTTATGTTTCTAAATTTTCATTCGCTTTATACTGTCATCAATTGATTTTGCCTCAATTACGATAGAGAATGTTTCCAATATTTTATTTTAATCGTTCATGTATTTTGAAAGATATATATATACATATATTTGTATTAAATTAATGAATATAGTTTATTCATATTATTTTGTTCTTATCTTGTATCAAAGTATTATCTACCCCTTTTCAATTTAAATAAAGTAATTATCTCGCGATCGTCTTATCAGATCAATGAACGTAGAAACGTTTATCGCAACTGTGTATCGAATCACACATATGGATGAATGTAGGACAAGCTTTTATGTTTGTTATTTAACCACCTAATGTTATTTAATTATCTAATAAGATCCAAATATGAGTAAACAATTGTAACATAATTTTATTTTATTTTTTAATATATATTATTTTTATTTTATATTTAAATCTTTTTACATTTTGTCGTAAGATTAATTTTAATAATAAATATGTGGATAAATATGAGTAAATTAATCTTATTCATTATATTGTTTTTTTTTTATTGATATTATATTTATGCATGAAAAATAATTTAATAAATTGTATAGTTTACCCCAAGAGAGAAATTAATTTTTTGAAATATAATTTACGTATTCAAGCCGACGCCTTAATTTCTAACACGTGATTCGTAACTTCCTACGGAAGTTGCACGAAACACCAGTTCCATCTTTGCAACCGATTTGAACATCATAATAAACGTGCTCTCGTATTTTTTCGGATATTTTGTATTAATTTTTGGGAACACAATGAAATTCGCTTATAAGGTTTGATTTTTTATTTTTATTTTTAATATTTAATATTTAATTATTATTTAATATTTATACTAATAGAAAATTCATTTTACATATGAATAGTTTTTCCTAACCTCTCTTTTCAGTTGTTTAGTTTATTATATATACGTATAAATAAATACTAATAAAAACAAGTACACAAAATAATTATATTTTATTTTTATAATAACTTTTCGTAATATATTTTTATATTAATTGTTTAATTTATTATATGCATATAGATCAATATTGATATTAATAATAATAATTAAATAATTTGTTAAATAATAAAAAGTATTATTTAAATTAATATATATATATATTGCATTTTATTTTTAAAGTTCAGTAATTTACTTGGTACGGTGTACCATAAAGGAAACGTAATATTCTCTCTAGATGGATCGTCTGTTATTAGCCCAGTGGGAAATAAAATCTCTATTTTTGATTTAAAAAAGTAAGTATTCAATATATTAATACGTTTATAAAAATAGTTGAGAAAATTAATAACAATGTTAATTGTTTCATTACAGTAACAAATCAACGACTCTTCCAATAGAAAGTGATTATAATTATACTGCCTTAGACCTTTCTCCAAATGGTTGCTTGTTAATCGCAATTAATGAAGGTAGTAAAACGTTTACAAATAAATTTAGTCTTGTTAATCGCTTTTGGTATAACAACGTATAATTATAAAATTATACGTTATTAATTATAAAATTATTTACAGTGGGAGATGCTCATATAATTAGTATGATCAGTAAAATGGTGATACATAAATATAGATTTAAACATCGTATCAGGTGTGTTAAATTTTCACCTGACGGGAAATACTTTGCTGTTTGTAAAGGATCTAATGGTAATCACGTATAAAAGATAAATTATATTTTTATCCTTTATTTGTATTATAACTAAATGATTTATATATTTGTATCTATGATATTTTTAGTTTTCATTTTTAATGCACCCGGTCTACAATCAGGAGAATTCAATCCATTTGTAATGAAACGAATATTTCGTGGAGCTGTAAATTCTACGACTTGTTTAGATTGGTCTTTTGATTCCAACCTTTTGGCTGTTGGTTCGAAAGATTCTTCTACTAAATTGTATAGTTTACAAAAGTGGGCTAATTTTAAATCAATTTCGCTTGGTTGCCATTCTGAACCTATCGTACAATGTTTCTTTGAAAAAGATAGTTATGACATAATAACTGTTAGCAAGTACAGTATTAATTATATATATATATGTATTTATTTAATAATATTTTTATATAGACGATTTAAAAAATACAAAAATTAATTGTTTATAGGAATGGACAAGTTTGCTTTTGGCAATGTAACATTAATCCCGATGATTTAGTACACTATGATCCACCGATTAAAAAAAAAAGGAAAGTTGATAGTGACAATGAAGATGACGTAGATTTGGATAAAGCTATAGAAAAAAATGAAAATCAGTTACTGGCTACTGAGTACAAATTATTTCAATTACGTAAGATAAAAATTAAATAAAAAATTCTATTAAAATTTTACATAATACTTTAACATGTATAATTTTATTTTGATAAATATAATATTTTAGAAATAGAAGAAGATGCAAAAGATGAAGAAAAAGAAGAAGGAGAAGAAGATGATGATGAAAAAGAAGATGAAAAAGAAGATGGTACAGAAACGAAGAAATTTACAAAAATACGTTATAAAAGAATTGTACGTCATTACTTGTTACCGAAAGAAGAACAAAAAGGAGAAATTATAAAATTAACGTCAGCTGCATATTATAAAGATTCTCGAATTTTAATAATAGGATTTAGTAGTGGTTCCTTCTATTTATATGAAATGCCTAGCGGGAGTATGATTCATTCTTTAAAGTAAGTTCTTTAAATATTCAACAAAATAATATCATATTATTATTTCATATTTTAATTTAATTTTTTTTCATTTTATCAGTATTTCTAAAGCATATATTTCTACTATCGCGGTAAACCCTACTGGAGATTGGATAGCTTTAGGATGTTGTCATCTAGGTCAATTATTGGTTTGGGAATGGCAAAGTGAAACATATGCTATGAAACAGCAAGGACACGTTAGCAATATAAATTCTTTGGCTTATAGTCCTGATGGACAATATATTGTTACCGGTGGAGATGATGGGAAAGTAAAGTTATGGAATACAATGAGCGGATTTTGTTCTGTTACCTTTCAAGAACATAGTTCTGCAGTTTCAGGAGTTTTATTCAGTCGTAACCGCAAATTCATTGTTTCTGCTTCACTCGATGGAACTGTCAGAGCATACGATTTAATTAGATACAGAAATTTTAAAACTTTGACATCTCCTAAACCGGTACAATTTTCTTGCGTAGCATTAGACTCTAGCGACGATTTCGTTGCTGCCGGAGGTCAGGATTTATTTTTTATATACTTGTGGAGTATTAAAATGGGAAATTTATTAGAGGTATGTATATAAATAATATCAAGAAATATTTTTATCACATAAAAATCTTGATAATTCAATGACTATTATAATAATAATTGTTTTTGCTTAATTTTATAGATATTAAGTGGCCACGAAGGACCTGTTGTAAGTTTAGCTTTTAATCCGAATCTAACGAGCACAGAACTGGCATCTGTTTCTTGGGATAAAAAATTGATTCTATGGAATGCTATAGAAAATGGTTCTATGCATGAAACGATAGAATTAATTAGCGATGGTTTATACGTCACCTACAGTCCGAACGGGGAAGAAGTTGCAGTTGCTACTTTAAATGGAGAAATTTCATTTTTCAATTGTAAAACTGCACAACAAGTAGGTTGTATCGAAGGCATTAATGATTTAGGCAGTGGTAGATTAGAAACAGATAAGATTTCAGCTAAAAAATCTTTACAGGCCAAGTACGCAAACATATTTTATCATAATATGATTTTAAATCACTACCTCAAATTATTCATTTAAAAATTATATTATTATATTTTAGAGCATTTACTTCATTATGTTATTCTGCTGATGGCTCCTGCATATTAGCGGGTGGATCTTCTAAAAATGTTTGTATTTATAATGTCAAAGAAGCCATGCTGTTAAAAAAATTTGTCGTCACGAAAAACAGGTCCTTGGATGCAGTAGCGGTATATATTATTATTATTATTATTTAAACCCTAAGACTCTATAAAATGTGCGAAACTTGTGATACTCTTTACGACCCAAACATGAGATTATTTAATTTTTGTTATAACATTTTATAATTAATAAATTCTTTGTTTTTTATAGGATTATATAAACAGACGAAACCTGACTGAATTTGGAAATATAGGTTTAGTCGAAGAACGTGATGAATTTGAGGGTAGTAGTAGCGTATTGTTACGTTTGCCAGGTGTTAGAAGAAATGGTAATGATGTAACTTGCAGGAGTGTAAAACCGGAAGTTAGAGTTTATAGTTTACAATTTTCTCCAACAGGTAAAATATAATATTAAATATTATAAATATTATACATGCTTAAATTGATATTGTTATTAAAATAAATATATTATTTAGGACAAGCATGGGGTGTAGCAACAACTGAAGGTTTGATGATATATTCGTTAAATACTGAATTTATGTTTGATCCGTTTCAATTGGAAATTGGAATCACTCCTGAAACTACCAAAGAAGCTCTTACTAAATTGAACTACACAAAAGGTTTGTATTATTAAACATTTAATTATTTATTTTTCTTAATAATAATAATTAATAAATATAATTTGTGGTTTTATTTTTCAGCATTGATGATGGCCTTCAAACTTAATGAAAAATCTTTAATAAAACAAACCTTAGAAACTATTCCATACATAAATAGTAAGATTATTTAAATAATTTAATAAGAAAATGAATTTATTATTATTAATATTTATTATATATGTATATATTTAATATTTTAGTTGGATTGATTGTAAGACAAATGCCTGATATTTATGTAGAAAAGATTTTAGAATTCATAGCAATTCAATTAGAATCTACGAGGCATATACATTTTTATATTTTATGGATAGAAAATATATTAACTAATCATGGACATAAAATGACTACGATCTTGCAAATGCCGTTAATGTTAACGTTGCAAAAAAATATGCAAAAAATTTACGATGATTTGAGTCACATGTAAGTTGAATGAAAACATTATTTTAACAATATTATATTACATTGAAAAAAAAAAGAAAACAACAAAATATCATTCTAAACGTAATTACTTAATTGCAGGTGTGATTTTAATCAATACACGATAAGTTATATAAAAAAAATGGGAGAAATTAAGACTGCTAAATCTAAATTAGAAGATAGCGTTAATATGATTAACGATGACTCCGATGATTCGTTATGAATGGTTATGTGTGACGATTAATGATTATGCAAGTAAAATGATTTTAACTTTGTATATAAAAATGGATGTAAATGCATTCTATTAAAAAAAAAAAGGAAAACAAAAATGTATATATATAAATATTTTTTTTTATATATAAAATTATATTAATGTTTTTCCTAATCTGTATTTTATTTAACAAAATGTAACGTTACGTACACAACGTGTGTATATTGTATCATTAGACTAAATATAACAATAATAATAATAAAACTTTATAGAGTAAATTTCTATACGAATCGCTAAGTGTGCCAAAGTAAAGTCAATTAATACTGAAAATAATTGATTAACGTGGCATTAAAAAACAAATATACAACATTATGCTGTTTTTTTGAGCAAAAGTATTGGCCAATATAAAACTATGAATAATAAAAAAAGAATAGGAAATCCCACTCTGCTGTAACGATCTATTTTATGCGATGTAGTTCTGGAAGGAAATAACGGAGATGTTTCAAGATCAAGCCACGTTTGTAAAAGATTTTTGCTTCCTATTCGTTTGACCTTGTATTTTGGTTCATACATGGTATCGTATCCCCAAAATCCAAAATGTTGGCCTTTGTCTGTTGAAATTGACCGCTGAATGAAATAAACAACTTGATAAAATAATGAAAGTATTTAAGATATACATACGCGTGCCGTTAACTTAAAACGTGATATTTAAAATCACAAATTTTTAATCTTATGAAAGATAAAAAGAAAAAATGTTAATATACAAACTGTTTGAAAGCTTCGAGGTACGATTGATGATTGTAAATCATTTGCAAATTGATAACGCAAATCGAGTACTTTGACAACGACGAATTCTCCCAAAGCAGCAAATACAAACATCATGCAACCTGCCATCCAAAGATCCAATGCCTACAAATTTATAATATTGTTAATTTATTATTAAAAAAAAAAATAGTTAAATCACAGATTTGGAAATTTAATTTACAAATAATTATGATCTCTTACTTTAACATAAGCAACTGGAGGAATATCACTTTTCAAGCCAGTAAACATTGTCACTAAAGTAAGCATACTTGTAACTAAAAGAGCAACACGTCCAGGAATAGCATCCAAACCCATCCAAAAGCTAAACCAAGAAAACATCACGACCAACGTTGACGGTGCAAATGTTTGAATTAAATGATGTCCAATTTCTCTCTCAAATCGAAACAAAACTACCAATCTTGAGAAATTTCCTAAAAAATATTGGATTTTAATTTGATACCATTTATTTCTTTTATTAGGATTAAATTATTTTCTAATAAATACATAATACCATTTTTTTCCAACATGTAATGAGTAGTTTCTTCAAAGGCAACAGGTTTTCCTATATTGTATTGTAACAATTTTAATTCAGGATTAACAGTTACACCGCTGTCGTCCCATTTCAAACGTAACTTTTGACTATTGTAAGAAACTGGGAAAGAAAATCTCGTTTTAAAAACAAATGATATTGTAAAATAATTAAATGGATAGTCTGAAAAAAGTTGATATTATTTGTTGTTGCTTATATAATAACAAGATTGCATTATGCGACAAATAGCTCTTACTTTCAAACATTACATTAAGTTAAATAAAAATTCTTTACACTTACAACTTTCAATGTAGATAGGACAAACTTGTATGTCCATCGGATAAAGTTGAAATTCCATTTGACACGCTATTATCGCGTGCATACGTGCCGAATATCTTACTGTTTTGTTTCTGTAGAGCGTGACCGAGGAGAATTTGCGGTTTAAAGTAGCGATTTCTGCGAGATATTAGTGCCGCATTACACAATTTGTCACGATATTGTGTTGTTGTCGTGAATATGGGAATCAATCACTCGAACGAGAATATTTTAATGGCTTTTAATCGATGACGATAGCAGCAGGTGTAATACACACGCGGTAACTGCTAATTTCATCGAATCGTCAATCGGCAAATGTGTGTAAATAATATTATTTTTTTAAATGATTGAAATATAATTACCTGATATTTTTGAATTGAGAAAATAAGGGTCAGGTTGCCAAAGATTGTCGAAAAATTCCGGTGGAAATGTAACGTAATCGTCATCATCTTCAAATATGTCATTTGGCATGTAGAGTCTTGACTCGGTCCAACTTTGACGTATGAACATGTCAACTCTGTTGAATAAAATAAATAAATCAATAATTTGAAATAATAATAATATCAAGATAATTGTAAAAATAAGGTTTACCTAAAATCCATGTCCTCGACGTTGATCGAATTGATGTCTACAACGAAAATACTTAAATTCACTGTCACTGGTACACCCTTCTGTGATGGTGGTCGGATTTCTGAATCAAAACAAATTTAATAATTATTATTGTTACAGTTTAAAAGATACCACATCGATCCAGGTATTGGGGGTAACAGAAAGTCTTTATTCTATTTGCAACCCTTCAATTATAATACGAGTTTTGAATTTGTAATTAATATTCTAAGATAAATTGATTAAATTGATTTTTATAATAAAAATAAAAAGACTTTATATGATAAACCCTGATATTATTTACGAACCTTTAACGTAGTGAT
Organism: Mischocyttarus mexicanus; assembly: GCA_023678845.1. Lineage (NCBI taxonomy): Eukaryota > Metazoa > Arthropoda > Insecta > Hymenoptera > Vespidae > Mischocyttarus > Mischocyttarus mexicanus. The sequence goes on along the minus strand of JACGTP010000016.1, from coordinate 508,802 downwards.
CTGGTAATACGACTCTTGGTTTCATAACATTTTTGGTCTGGTTATTGATATTCTCTTCGAAAATGCTAAAATTAAATTAAGTAAAAAAAATCTTGTTCATTATTTAAAAAACAACAAAATAGATAATTTTTAGAGCAAATATTCCTCTTTCTCTCTTTCTTCAATAAATTCAAATAAATAAAATATGATAATAGGGGACAACACCTGTTAGAAAAGACTTCCTGCAAAAGACTTAAACAATAGTGAAGAAAAACTATTAGAATCGTAGTACTCTTCATCTTTAGAAGCTTAGATAACTGTCAATGTCTTTCGATCAACATTTCGAACTAACTCGAAAGGCGTGCCAATTAATTCATTAAACGGTCACTTATATGCAATCTATTTTAATTGCAAGTATCGTAGAACATTTCGACTTAACAATTATTTTGTCTTATTATGTAAGAGATTACTTCTAATTTTCATTTGTTAGAAATAAACATAAGTTGAATAAACGAAATAATTATAATAAACTAAAGTTGATTCATCGATCAGCAAGGATGATGATCAGTATGCTAAAAAATTCCGAAATGGTGAACGCCTAGAACGCTTTGTATAATTTTTTTTTCGAAGGAAGTACAATTTTAGAAAATAACAAAGCTCATTTTATGCATACATAAATTTTGTATTCGTTTAAAATAAAAATTAATATTTTTTTATTAATGAGTAATTTAAAGTAGACAAAATGAATGAAAATAACAAATTATTTAAGCATTCATAATTATGAATTAAACGTTGTGTTGGTAAATTACTGTGCTTCAATTGTCTGATATAAATTTTTCAAGATGATATAGAAAATTTGTATAATGGGAGATTATGTAATATTTAAGTATTAAAAAAGTCAAACCCTTTAATTTTTAGTATACATTTCAAAAGAACCTATTATTATAGAATACAGTTTCCTTTCATTGAAATATCATTCAGAAGAGATGAAACAACGGTACATGCTTATACCAAACTAAACTTATGTTAGATGTCACATGTCTCGAAAAGTCGACCTCAATCGATGACCTCGATGAGTCCTCTAGATTTTCATTTTTTTTTTTTTTCTTTTAAACTCACACTTTTTTCTAATGCTATAATGATGATTATCATAAAAATATAACGAATAAAATATGACAGAATATGTTTAATGTTCGTTTAATACTTGGTTCCCACGAAACCATGTATGACTGCACATTGTAACAAATAATTTGTATCATTTAAAAATAAAAAATAAAAAAGAAAATGGGACGAATTATTTCTTACAATTCAATTTTATTAAACTTTCAATATTATTATTATTATTTTTTTTTAGTATGAACATTTTTAGAAATATCTTTCAGTTGTAAGTATTCTCAAAAGATGTTTCGAAAATCTAAACAATTTCTAATAGTAAAGTCAAAAATTCTTTACGAAAATTCGGGTCAGACGAAAGAAGGAAATATATTTCACAGTGAAACCTCGAAAAGAATCCAAAACGATATTATCGTCTTTCACACGATTCCATTGGGGTCGACTGGAATTCTTAGTGTCTTGCCTGAAGCCACTTTACAAAGTTTTTAAAAGATTACTTGCACAGGTGCACATCTTTACCAATATGCAACAATATATTATATATTAATAAATAAATCAATTATTCTTTCAACAAATTATTCTTTCATCTTAGGAAGAATAAAAAAAAAATGGGGGAGTTTATATTCGTTGCAAAAAAGAAACGAAAAATTATTGTCCTATATTACATGTTTATTTAAATTTTGTTATCTTCTTTTTCTTTTTGAAACAGTTGTTGGATATTAAGCGTAGGAGGAGAAGTAAATAGTGTTTCACTCGTTCAAGAGACTCTCAGGAATGTTACGGAGCTTGTCGTAGAAAGTTCACTCGCCCGATGATTTTCTTCTCGTATGTATTTGTCCCATTTATGTGCACACTTCTCTATCTTTCTTATACACGTTAAAAATAAAAATAAAGAAAGAGAGAGAAAGAGAGAGAAAGAGCAAATCTATTCAGCAATAAAGCGAAAAATATAAAAAATCGATTTAGAAATTATTAATTTCCTACTATGTAAGTTAATCTTTCTAAAAATTATAAATTAATATAAATAGTTTTAAATTTATTCAAGCCAATGAACACGAAAGATCGTTGTTTCAAACTTTTAAATTACAAAATGAATAATTGTACAAAAATATTAAAGCTTGTTAAATATTTAAAAATAAAAATTGTATGTGTACCTAAGTAAGTTGTCGAGTTTTAATATCGAAATAAACATTTTCTCGATCGAATTAAATTTTATTTACACAGATAAAAATTTTTAAATTGTTGAAATTCGAAACTTTTCAACCAACCACGCGTATTTGTCCTACCCACACATCCGTGAATTTATTTTATTCTCAATTATGGTTATTTTTATCTTAATTTATTTCAAATGTTTCAAATAAAATTGGACTAAAAAGTTGGAGAAAGTGCGCAAGCGCGACGCATGTGCATTTCGATGCACCACAGATATTGTGCATCGAAATGCACATGCGTATTTAAAATTCATTTTTTCGTATTAATTTCGTAAGAATAAAATTAACGCGAACAATAAATGGTCTCTAGTTTCTATTTTACTTTATCGTCGTTTTACCGATACAAAAAGTTACGAGATTCCTAATAAATTCTTTTCTTCGAAACGTTTTCACGGAAATATTGTTTAAGAAAAAAAAGGATATCTCTGAAAAAAAAACCGAGGAAACTCTTGCTCGATATTTTTTTTTCTTTAAAACATTACGAACTGTTACGATTATGATGTTACTTACATTCGGGAAAAGAAAGTACGTATTAAAACAATAACTTTCACGTTAATTTGCGAATAATAAAAATTGTTCTTTTTTTGGCAAATAAGGAACACGACTGATCAATTTCACAAAATGAAATACAAAAAAAAAAAAGAAATAAACCATAAAAATAAATCATTTCTTCCTTATTTCCTCATAATTTCATATATATATCAACATATGAAATATAAATCTCAAAAATATTTGAAAAATCTATCGTTAAATACTTAGAATGTAGAATATTAAGAAACGATTAAGGTGTGCAAATTCCTTCTCGTTAATTTTCATTTTCGTCATGATTGATGTTCAACGAACCGTGAATACACAAGTAGAACACTCACATCAGATGCATTTCCGTGTTCATTCATGATAATAAAATGAAGATCAAGGAACTCTGTAGTATTATTTTCTTTTTATTTTCATCTCATTAAAATCTATTAAATAATATACATACATGTGTGTATACAAATTATATTATAATTAAAATGTTCTCATAGTTGACAAAACAAATATAACAAGTGGATATAATTTTAATTATCAATATTTGTGTGTCTACGTGTGTGTGTAAAATTAAAACTTTAAATAAAAATAATTGATAAAAAAAATAATCGTTTAACCCTTCCCTTCAACTCTTACATCGACCATTTAAATTTTTAACAAATTTCAAAGCTTCGAGTCAAAAGGGTTGAATTTATAAATCCCCAGATGGGAATTGTAATTTGTTTAATCTCCCAATTAACAATAATATCAAAAATTTGGTATTATCTATAACAAAAGAATAATCTCATTTACGATTTCTTCAATTATTTTTTGCCCACGAGTAATAAATAATAATAAAATAATGAAATAATAATTGAAATGAAATATTACAATGTAGGATGATAGTGGTAGTAGTTTAAATGTGTTCATGGTTTAATCGAAAATCTGTAGAGTTAACAGGTTAACAGGGTAATGTTACAAGATCGAATTCGATGATAGAACAGCCAAGAGAGAGAGACACCCCTTGAGGGTCGTATTGATTTCTATGATGGCGGCCGACCGGCGCCCGCCACCCTAACAGTTTGTCGAGAAAACTGAACTAACGTTAGTTGTTCACTCGTACTTTTGAAATCAAACCTATAGAAATGTAATGTTTAATATTAATCAATAACAAATTTGAACGATTAATCATTCTCTAAACATTTTTATTAATAATCTCATTAAATTTTCAAACATTTCAATTGATATTATTAATATGAAAAGGTAAATGTGGTGTGGTGTGGTGTTTAGTTTTCGGGGGCCGGTTCATTGTACCGGTCATTCACATGAAGAAAAGGGAAAATAAAAACGAAAGGAAGAATCTAGTGACAAGTCGTTCCGTGTAGTTCGATGACCTTTGAGTTTTAGAAAACAGGTGTTTTAACTTTGATCCGTTTATATATATACGTGTGTTTGTATTTGTGTGTGTATATGTGTGTGTGTGTGTGTATGTAGGGTTTAATGTGTGCGTTGAACCGGTATTAGTGATATTTAAAAGAAAGAAATTTAATGAAAGGAACAAGTATGATAGTAGAGTTGTGTGCGAATTCGATTGAAAAATCTCGTGGTTTGATTTCGCCAGTGAACGTTATTCTAAAGATTTATCTTGGTTAATGGAATTATTTATTATATGATCGATATATATATATATATTATATTTCGATAAACTTAAGTGTTTTTTTTTTTAACACAGTGATTAGTACGAGTGAATAATTAAGTAAGTATTATTAATAAAATTTAAATTATTTTTTTCCTAATTTTTTGATGCAGTCAAATTTTTATTTCTTTATCGATCATTTTTAACGATTAAGAAGAATACAAATTTTAGAGACGCGTGTTTCGTTATACTCGTCGTAATTAAGTTGTTCTGAGTTTTGAGTGATAAGAAGGGTGCTTGAAAATAAACACATACACACACACATATATAAAATAAGTACACTTTTATTATACCATACACCTTGTTTCCAACGAAATTGGAAGTGAGAATTTTTTTTTCGTATGTTATTTTAAAAATTGTTTTTTTTTCTCATTTGAGTTTCGCTTTTTGTTTCTTTTTTTTTATTTTTATTTTAAGCATTTCTCCTGCGATTATATTTTGCTCTCTCTCTTTCTCTCTCTCTTTCCTTCTCTTTCTTTCTTTCTTTATTTCTCTTTTTCTCCCACCATAACTTTCACCCGGATATTATCAACATTTGTCTGTTTTATACACAATATACACACACATAAATAGAAATACACAGATATGCTTTCTCGTGAACATAGTTGCTTTGAATCTACGCTTCGGATCGATAATGAAACGAACGAGACATCAAAGTAAATTCGCATAATCGTAGTTTCTTGTTTTTCAAAATCAATACTTCGTACATTTCTGTTTACTCTTTTACTATTAATTTTATTTTTAGATCGATACAAACTACACACACAAATTCTACGTTGTCATTATTTTTTATTAAATGTCGTAGAAAAACATAGATTTGCTAATTAATTTTCTATTAAAAATTATTACAATTATATTTATCGATATTGAGAGTTGAGTCAAGAATAAAAATTCGCTTTATTAGATTTCAAACAAAATCATTCGAAGAAGATAGAAATTAATTGAATTATTTTTAGTAACATGCTTAATATAAAAATATATATTTCTTTTAAATATAAATGAAAATTTGTGAATAAAATTTTAAAATAAAAAAAACATTAATGATCCAACAATCAATATTGATTCGTAATCGTAAAAATGTAATAAATTAATCGTAAAAAGATAAGCATGTTTTATTATACCATATACGAGAAATTTCACTTTCGTATAAGTTAAACTAGTCTTTATACAGAAAGACACACACAAATATACACACATACACACTGGATATATTAGCAAAGGTGGTCTTAATCCATTGAAGAGAAATCTTCTCCTTTCAATCTTCTCCATACTGAAGATATTCTCAATACGAATTCAAAGGAACGAGACATACGATAATAAAGAAGAAGGATTATAAAATACGTCATTTACTTTTTAACACATAGTTAATAAGTAATTGTAAAATAATAATATGTAATTATAATGAACAAATCATGACTTTATTCCAAACATTGTTGGAAAAATGTATTCTTGTTAATCGATTACAATGTTTATTGCATATATTTGTGTGTGTGTGTGTGTGTTAATATATTTTTTTAATATTATTTAAATTGGAGTATAGGTTTGTTTTTATTTAAAGTAATACTAAACAACAACAAAAATACATACACACATTAAATATAATAAATGTAAATAGGATTTTTAAGAGTATTGCAATTTTTAGAATTAATTAAAATTAATAAATACAATAATTAAATAATAATATAAAAATATCTGACATACGTAATTAAAATTTGGAATAATGTAAAATATACAAATTAATTCTAATCGAAAATATATTAACAATGTAGCAAAATATTAGTTGTAGTAGAAGGTAAATTCATTATTTTTGACTACATTTAATATGTAAAAAAAAAAACTTAGAAAGAAAGTTAGAAAACGAAATTAGAAATCCTGTGTCAATTCTTTACGCATAAATTAGTTATACTCACAGATCTATATAATGAATATACATAAGAATTCGCATTTTATATTAATTATTATTTCATATTGTACCAAGAGATTGCACATACACACACACATATACACACACACATATACACACAAACCCATGTTGAAATATTGAAAAGAAGGAAAAACAAAAAAATATAACATCAGCAAATATTTTTTCCTGTTACGTAAAATAAAAATGCAAACGTTGTTAACAATAATAACAAAAGAAATAACAATAATAATAATAATAATAATAATAATAATAATAAAAAGAAGAAGAAGAAACCATTGAATGAAATAAAATTGCAGTCGATTTTGATGAAGGTGTCAGTGTGTCAGTTATGCACTTGGTGTATGGATTCGTGGGACTAACTATCCTAGACATTGACATAGAAACGAGTTTAGTATAGGAAACACCATTGGTATAGTTACAATCATACTACCATCGTAGAAACAATAATCATCATAATAATCGATCGTATGAAAACGTTAAGAAAAGGTCTGTGACGTCAATCATAGGAAGCATCACCTATACGTGAGTGTATTTTTTTTTTTTTTGAAACATCATCCAACAGGTCAAAGGTTGTTTCTTCCTACAGGAAAGAAAACTATCAAAGAGAAAGAGAAGAGTAATAAAATAAAAAAGAAATTAAGCAAAATTTCTACAAAATGTGTTGATCACGAATTATATTTTTTTTTGAAACGTATTCTTAATAATAATAATAAAAATAATAATAAGAATTGAATATTAATTACAGGATAACTTTTAACGATCAAAAATAACCATTTACAATCGGAAATTAGCATATAATAATCTTTACATATCTTTCACATTATCAAATAATTATATTCAATCGTATATCCTTACCATTTCGTTTTGGTTAATCTTTTTTTTTCTTTTGTTATTTTCGTAAAAAGAGAAACATAAACATTGTATCGACGATCAATGAATTCTTTTTCGGCGAAGAAGATTTGTGGATTTCTTTTTTTGAAAAGGAGAGTTGAATTTTTTTGATTAATATGCAAATTTATAGATTAGAGTAGGTAACATTTGTGTATAGTATATTATATATATATATCTATTTATGGAAAGCGAAATTTAATAACGGTTAGATACAGAAGAGGATGTTGGTCAAGAACGGTGAAACCGATCGTCGTTGTTGTGCTCGTACCGATTACCGGTTTTCTGTTTTATTTTGCTTTAAATTATATATATAGTATTATAAAAAGATATAATATATATATATTTATTTAATACATACAATATTAGATTGGTGGAAAAAAAATGTCGGATTTTTTCATTGAATTGTATCCAAAAATCCGACACTTTTTTTCCACCAGCCTAATATTTTAGCTATATTAAAAAATTGATTCCAAAATTAAAATTCATTAATAAATAATTGTTTTAATAGAAGAATACAGAATGATAAATGATATTAATCGTTATTATTATTATTATTATTGTTATTTGTTCGTTTTATGTAATATTAATTGTTTCGTTGAGTTTTGATCTACCATTTAAAAGAACATATCTAGAATCTAGTATCTGTAATCGAAATGGCAACGTATCTAAGCTTATTGATCTGATGTGAGAGATTCTATGAGAGAAAGGTAGTACCAACCACTCTCTATCGAACAACTTTTTCTTTCGTTTCATCCTACCATGAAGTGTATCGACTCAACGGATATCGTTAACACGTACTAAGTTATTCTGTAAAAGTAATTTCACTCCTATTATATTATTTAAATCGAATAATCTTCATTCCGTCTCATTCATTATTAATATTAATAATATTATTATTATTTCATTGATTTTTGTACTCTTCAAACACATTACTTTGAATTTTTTTAAATCCAAATTCTTAATCGTAATTATTTTTCGAACATGAAATTAGGATAATTAAATCTAGCTTGTGGTTTCTGATTTGAATCTTTGATATCTTAACTTTTTTTTTTTAATTAAAGAAAATATCAATGCTCGTAACAAAGTTGGAAAAGAATACATTTGATTTCAAATATATAATATTTGGTTTGAAATTTAAATGTGAAACTTGTTGAAATAAAATTTAGAAAATATATAGATTTTGTGTTTATGGAATATAAGTAATAAAATCACAGTTAGAGTTCAGTAATATCTATTGTTTCCGGGTTAAAATTGTTGAAATAGTTTGTGGGAAATGTTAGCTCGTAGAAATCTTTTATTCCTGTAAGAAAAAACAGTAAAACGGTCTTCGAAACACGTTTAACGATCATCCTCGAGTGTGCAATAAATTTATAACAAACTTTGCTTGTATATTTGTTTCTACATAATATAATATTATTTATACGATAAAACTGCATACGATGCATGAATTTGTTTTCATAAACAGTGTCTTCATTTTAATTAAAATCCGTATCTTTATTTCAAAAGTTGCAACTCAAGATAAATTCTTAATTGCGAATTAAAAGAGTTTAAAAACCATACGTTTAAATTAAATGAAAATATTTGTCAAACACATTAACAAACATTTTAAAATTCCACAACATTTTTATCACTTCGTGATCTTTTGCATTATAGTTACTCTTACAACATTTTTTTATTATAACTCCTTAATTCTTGTGACATATTATTCGAAAGATAATAATACAAAAAAAAAATAAATTAAATGAGTTTAATTAAATGTTATTTAAACATTGTGTAATAATTTCTTTTTTTCTACTTTTATCTCGAAAAAAACAATCGAATATTTATTCGAGATTGCGATTCTAGTTCTTGGAAACAACGTAACAACTCGTTAAATGTTTAACCAAGAGATTCCAAATATTATTTTATTAAATTTATACTAAACTAACATTACGCGAGATCCGTTTCCTTGGTAGACCAGTGACGTCAAACTATTTTAACAACAGTTTCATAATACAAGAAAGACGAAATTCCAATACAGAAAAGAAATTTCAAAGAAATTTATGAATAATCATGAATATTTGTTTTAATCGATCATTTAATTAATCCAATGAACATTTATTGCATTTTATGATGCAAAAAAATAAAAGAGTAAAATCAAATATGAACAGAGTCATAGGATGATATTTATTATTTTAAATTAATTCTTCACATATTCGTAATTTAATTAATTAATTAATAACGAAAGGTTGATTAATAAATTCAATACAAAATGTCATTCGATTATATTCTATCTTTGGAATACAAACTGCTAAGTCATTAATCGTACAGCAATCTAATGATTATTAATCGTAAATTCCTAGTTTATCTATGAACACCATCATTACTATCGAATAGATTCAATGAGCCAGCAAAAACAATTGAATACTAATTAGAATGTCGAATAGATAAAAGATATAAAATAAACTTATTATACGATATGATTCTAAATGAAAGGAATGTTACTATGGAGAAAGCTTATTATACCAAAAACTTGTACAGAAAATAAGAAAATAACTTAAAAAAAAATTGGAGAGAATAATGAACGTATTATTCGATGATATTAGATTGGTGGAAAAAATAATGTCAAATTTTTGGTCACAAGTTAATAGGAAAAATCTGACATTACTTTTTCAACCAATCCAATATTTTTGTTAATTTCATTGTTTTCATTATTATCTAAAAAAAATTGGGATCGGGATAAGAATAAAAAAAAAGAGGAAAGGAAAAATTGTAAGAAAAGATTTAGAAATGTTAAAAAAAAAAAAAAAAAAATAAAAATAAAGGAAAGAAAGTCCGCGTACTAAATTACCCCTCTTCGAATTACTGTCAAGTTTACTTTGTCACCTGGATCCCTGACAAAAATAGAGAGAGTGTGTAACGTGTCTTTTAAAACGAATAAACGAGGTCGCATAAAACGCGTCTCGCAATTTCTCATCGATTTGAGAAGTGTTAAGAAGACTGGAGGGTACGTACACGCGTACTTATTTAAACATATTCTACTTGTAAAGAGAAAGAAAGAAAGAGAAAGAGAGAGAGAGAGAGATAATAAAGATACGTTATTCATGTTAGTGCATATTCTGTTTCGACATCTTTTTCAAGTTACACCTCTTCAAATTTTTTTCGATAATACGCGTTTTGAGAACATCGATCTTCGTTATTTTATCTGCCACATACCAACACGTTAAAATCAATTTTATTTTTCTTTGGATTTTATTTCTTCAACCAATTTTCTTTATTTGTTTCCTATTTTTTTCTTCTTTTATATTTTTTTTATGCATGCATATATATATAAGTGCAACTTTGATTTATATTGATCGTAGGAAATTTACTACCACGAAGTTTACTACCACCAACGAACGGTACCTTAATATTCTATGCAGTTTTACATTTTTTTTTTATAAATTAGACCGTTCTCTTTTCTCTATTTTTTTAATGTGAATTTTTCTTCATTTATTACTTACGGATAAATAATGTATTAATAATGTTTTGTTATCTCTTTTTTAATATTTGATCCATCGTTCTTTTTGTTGTTGTTTTTTTTTTATTGTCTTGTTATTGTTATTAATAATATTAGATTGGAATCAAATGTTTAGAATGCAACATGCCTCATTACCATGATGACACATCTGTACTCTTTTAGTAAAGTGTGACACTTTCCAAACTCCCATGAGATGTAAGATACCATAAGTAACCGAAAGCAAAGTCACTCTTTCGATATATAAACATTCAAAACATATATATAGATTGTCCTATAAGTTTCTTCCTTTTTCTTAATTAACTTTTTATATTTAATATTTAATATTTCATATTATTTTATTAATATTAAATACCATAGTATTATGAAAAAAGGATATAATAGGAATAAAATCGTATATTGTTAAGTAAAATAATATAAAATATAAAATATTAAGTATAAAAAGTTAATAAAGAAAAAGGAAGATAAATTTATGAGACAACCTGAATACAATATTATTTTATTTATCATATTATTTACACCATAATTTTCTCTAATAATAATAATGATGATAATAATTCAAGATAAATTAATTAATAGATCAATAGATGAGTTTATTATAACGTTGTATTAAGTTTAATTGAAAAATATGATCTTTCAGATATCCTATTATACTTTGATCCAATTATTATATCATTAAATTATAACCAGTACATCGTTTTTCATCACCTAAATCAATTTCTCTTTCTCTTCAACAAGGATATAAAATACAATCGGTTAGTGTAATGAACGTTAGAACCGTTAAAACTAGCAAACATAAAATAGAGTTAGGATCCTAGAGAGAAGCTCTAATCGTTTTACGGTAGAAAATATATATACGTATATGTATATATGTGTATACGTTTTAAATGATAGTTTCTTTAGAATAAGTCAATCATTTTTTGTTCTTTTTTTTGATAATAACTACACGTATATTTACATGGTTTAAGAAATTATATTTAATATTGGGATATTATCCTAAAAAATATTTTACACAAATTATTATATTTAAAATATTTTTAAGATATTTTTCTACTGTATGTGTATGTGTGTGTGTGTGAATGATGTTGACATTTCAGAATAACACACATGAACTATGGATTCTTTCAAATATGTATTTTCTGAGTACATTTTTCTCGATTCTTGTTAACACATGTATTTACAATACTATATTAATAATATAAAATATTTAAAAAAAAAACCAAAAATCTGTTTAAACGAAGTCAGTGTATTATTTCAAAAACACTACTCTGAAACACACACATTCCATTTAAAATTCTATTTTAAATTTTCGACTAATTTTTAAAAGCTAATAATTCATATATATCCATGGATCGTTTAACATAATTTGAATGTAACAGCTATTATTGATAAATTATTAAATATTATAGAAATACCTAAAATATATAATACTTATCTATAAATAGGTACCATGTATTCATTGTTCTGCTTGAATGATTCGTTTTGATAGATCGAATCGAGGATAAAGAAACTAAAGAAAATACTTATTCATCTTATTCTTACATTCTTTTTATCTTTTCTTTTTTTTTTATAGAAAACAGGTGTCATACATGCTTGCATATAACCACGTGTTGCATGTACAAAATATGTGTGTGTGTGTGTGTGTGTGTGTGTGTGTGTATTACATTAAACGGATGAAGTAAAAAGAAAAGAAAAAGATTTCAAGGAACGTAAAAATTGAAATGATTACAATATCGTTGATTTGTAGAAGTCTCTTTGAAGTGGTATAGGTCAACGAAAAAAATGACATGAAAATTATCCAATTGATCGTTATTGTTGTTATATACAATTTATTTATTTATTTTTCTTTTTTGTAATTTATTTTGTATTTATTCGCTTTATTTCTTTAATCGTACCTCTCGATTTTTCTCTCTTTATCTCATTCTCATTAATATAATATTTTATTTTCTCTCTGTTTTATGTATCTTTTTCGGGTTTTTCCAATAATACCGTTTTTTCATTCGAATATCGAGAGAAAATAACACAGTAACCCAGTTTAAGTTTGGCCCCATCGAGATACATTCGGTAAAAGGTCCAGAATCTTATTTGGCCCAGTAAAATGTATTTCAAAACTGGTTTTACATTTACCGAGACCAACGATTCATTTAAAGTTGCATTTAGAATATTTTTATTTAAAAATTCATCCGCCCAATTTACGATACCAATTATTTTCTCGATAGAAAAATTGTCAAGATTTTTGTTATACCAATGTGTTTAGTTTCTTCTTTTTTTTTTTCAATATGTAAGAGTACAAGTACTTAATTAATTGATTGAAAGTTTGCATATATTTAGTTTATGTTTAAATCAATCGTCTTTGGGTTGGTCAATTTTAGGAGGAGAAATTTATGAACTTTCTTTTTTCTTTAAATCAAATATCAAGAAATTCAATCGTAAATTCTTTCTTTTTAAATATATTGACTAATCAAAAATTTCGTATTGTAATTGGTTGTAATTTATATGATGATATTATAGATTATATATATATAAATATATATTATTTATAATAACAAATTATTCATTTATCTTTAGTATTAAAGATAACGAAAGTTTTTTTTTTTTAAGCAAATTAATAAAAATATATTAAATGTATATTTCAATTGTTAAAAAAAATTAGTAAAACTAACATGTAAACTAACATTAACATTTGTTTAAAATTAAAAATCAAAGTTCGTTTAAGAATTATTCAAGTTCAATAATCGTGTTCAAATAAATTAAAACTAACTTCAGAAATAATGTTTTAAAATTTCGAGATTGTGTTTGATTTAGGAATTAGAGTTAAAAATATGAAATTAATTTAACGAAACTCAAGACTTTGACAAATTAAACAACCTCGATATAAAATAATCCAAGTTAAATCCAATAATTTAAACATAAAAAATAGAAACTCAATTATTAGAATAGAAGAATATAAAAAAAATTCCTAATTCAGACACAAATAAGATGAATTATCTAACCCTGAATCTATGAAAATATCTTTAACCAAAAGTGAAATCTTTAATCGACGATTTGAAAAAACATACACCACAATAATGAATAATGCTCAATTCCAATTTTCTTTTCTTTTTTTTTTAAATTAAGATCAATCCCATAGACCGATAAATAAATAGATGAAAATAATTTAAAACGAAAGTGAAACTTTTAATCTCAAGAATTGGAAAAATACCCCATAATATAATGAAATATTTCCGGTTGTCCTTGCCCGTGAAACGCTAATAATAATAAATGAATTATTTCAAGAGATATGTGTGGAACGAGTTTTCTGTTACTCTCAGACGAGTGGTAAAATGGGGTCACACCAAAGAAGTTGTGATCTTCGAGTAGCAAAGACCTGTTTGTGTTCTGGAAAGGTGAAACACGATCGAAAGGTACTCTCCCAGGAAGAATTAACGAAAGAACAAAAAAAACAAACAAACATACAAAATAAGAAAACAAGAAATTATTTGTCAATTAAAATAGCAACTTCGTTTACAAAGGGGTTGTGAATGTTTCTGATTGATCGAATGAGTTTATTGACTTATTAAAATGTTTAATGATTTCTCCCTTCCTCTTCCCTCTTCCTTTTCCCTCCCCCCACCATTCATTTCCTTGATCAAATACACGTGGATACCCTAAGATCGGTTTATCTGGAAACTCACGTTCCTTCAGCTTTTACATTTTGGCCTCGTTCGGATGAATAAAACTCACTCCACTGATGATCTCCCACTATTCTTGAAAAGGGGGGTTTCGACCACCACTTCTTTTCCCCCTTCTTCTTTATCTTTCACGGTTACCTTCCGTGGACCAAAGACCAAGGTTATAAAGTACACCGGTCACTTCTACGCGAGACGTTGCTAACATTGCTGATCAGCATCGTCTTCAATATCGTTCTCCTGATCATCTATTGGGTTACCAGCCCTTTTTATTTTGGGAGAACGATCCTAAATTCTTTACCCAACACCTCAATCCTAATTTTTTCCTCGGTTATCCTCCTATTCTTCTTCTTCTTATTCCTCTTCCTCTTCTTCTTTTACCATTTTTTTTGTTCTTATTTTTATTTTTCGTTTTAATTTTTTATCTGGGAAGAGTGATTATCAACACGTTCTCGGGTTACACGTGAGCTTCTTCTTCTTCTTCTTCTTCTTCTTGACGACACTGTGTTGTTTTTTTTTTATCATATTTCGAGATAAACAAAAAAAAAATAAGGAAAAATCTATACGAAATACGCATTTACATGCACGCAAGTGCATTTGTCGTATAGTATTTTTTTTTTAAATTATAATTTGTGACCGAAAAGTCAACGAGTATCGTGCTGAAAGATTTCATCTTCGGTTTGTCGGGGAAAGGTTGTCGTTGTTGATCCTGCAAATACGAGGTAAGAGGATCCTTTTGTTTATTTATTTGTTAATACAAATTTTGTTGAAAATATTGAAGAAAAATATATTGTAGAATCGATTATGAATCAATGTTATTTTTGATTAACTATAATATTTCGCGAAATTTGATTTTTTATTTGATTAACTTTCCTTTCTTTCCTACAACGATAAAATAATATTCGATTGGAATAAATTATTGTGGAATAATCGAAAACGATCGATGATTCCCATAAATCCTCATTTTAACGTGACCACCGTGATAATAATTAAATAAATTTTTTATTCGTACAAAATTAAATGCAAAATTTTTAATAACGAATGTAATTTTTTTGGAGACTCTATTTTCATGTTGATTATTAATAATAATTAGTTGAGTAACTAAGAAGTTAAGTTTTATAACACTTTCGATTAGTTAGAATCAACTAATTAATTTCTAACTTTCACTATGGGAAATCATTTAATGTTGGAGATAAGATACTCGTGTCAATAAGAAAATGATGGATTTACAAGAAGTAAATTAAAGGAGAAAGAGATCAACGATTTCACTAAGAAAAGATGTAAAACTTGTTAGAATGATAACGAATAATCTGATATGAAAATTGTATTACACTAATTACACTATATAAGAAAATTTATATTTATTGTTTTGTTATTGTTTTTTAAAAGAATAAATAACTTTGCAATTACGGTTGATTCGTGGTCAACGATAAAAATGATTTTAAATGAAAGTAAATCGATTAATTTTTAATAACAGGATACTTAAAACAATTTTATAATAAATCATAAATAATTATACATGTTTGCGTTGATTTTATTAAAATTTCTATTTAAACGAAGAAAAAAAAAAAAGAATGGAATGCGTGTAAGGTTGTTAAAATGAAATATAACTGGTTTGACGATAAGACACGTTACTCATATTTTATTTTAGGAAATTTAATTAATTCAGTTGTTAAAATTACGATTTGTACGAGTGAATTAACACACCACGTCTAAAAGAAATTAGTTCCGGTGAAGATTTGAATTATCTATCCGATGGTAATCAGAGTTTCCTTGCTCTGTGAAAGTTATAGGTTTTGTACGTTCGAAGTGAATGACCGTATGTAGAAAATGAGAATAAGAAGTTAAAAACGTGAAGAAAAAAGAATTATTAAAAACGTATCATTAAAGAATTCAAACGTCATTTCTTCGTATCTAGCAACATAAAAAAAAGAAAAAAGAAATTATCATATTTAAATATGATTTTTACGAAGAGATATTTTCAACTTTCTACGAGTCCGTTTGAGTATGAATTGTTTTTTTTTCTAAATTATCTAAAACAAAGTAAAAAATACATATATATATAATATAAAAGTAATAATTTTTTCAAACAAAATTATAAAATCACGTTGACACGATTGAAAATGTTGATAAATAAAATTAATTTAAAACCACGATACAGTTCGATAAAATAATTTTAATAAAATTGTACGAATTAAGTTAAACAACCAAAAAAAAAGTCTTTTTAACAAAGCTAATAAGAGAGAGAGTGAGAAAAGAAAGAAGAAAAAAAATTGATGTCAATACGGATTGACACGGTTGGACGTTAAGAAAGTTCAATATTTTTCAACGTAAATTTCATTATCCATGGTTCCGCTTCATCAGCTAAAAAGAAAAAAGAAACCCTAATCAAACACATATGAACGTATGTAAATACGCGAACGAGTAAGATAGTCAACCCTGAATTTCCTGTGTGAAATGAAAGTCGAAGATTGACCCCGAAGGTTTCTCTTTTATTGCTACTCCTTCTTCCGCCTCGTGGGGAAAATTTTTCACTGATCTTTTAAACGTGTGTAACATCATCAAAGTGATGATGATATTTTGTGTGATAACACAAAAACAAATTACAAGAAATCTAAAAATATCTTTAATCGTTAACATTTTTTTCATTTTCTTCTTATTTTTTTCTTTTTTCGTTACAGACAATGGCGGCGAGTTTTTTTAATTCGACGACTATACTAATCAACGATGTCTACGATTATTATCTTTGGACTCTCTCTTTGGCAGGTACTACTACTATTCATTCAGATCGTTAATCACTATTTTATTTCGATTAATCAACATCTTACAATCTTACATAGTTGTTGTTGAATGTTATTTCATCAAATTCAATTCTGAGAAATATTTCTAATCATAATTAGAAAATAACAAAGAAAACAAATCATTATTAATCGTTAATGTTGATTAATTTGAAAAACAAATTTTCCTTTCGATTTTATTCCATATTTTATTTATTTTAAATATCTTGGAGAAATTTTCATTGTATTTGAACGGGTGCATATATTAGTTGTAGTAAAAAGAAATCTATTAAAGCTTGAAATTGGATTATTATTACTATATAATTAATATTAAGTTGGTGGAAAAAAAATGTCGGATTTTTTACCACAATTCAATAAGAAAATCCGACATTTTTTTTCCACCAACCTAATATATTATTAATTTTTTATTGATTAAAATCTTTAATTTATTTTCAAAATTGGGTCAAACTTTTGTTGGAGTGATCAAATCATATAAAATAAAATAAAAAGAAGATTATTAATCAAAATTATACGAATCAATTTTTATGTATTTAAATATATATATAATAGGAATGTGTGCTGTGTGTGTATGTGTGTGAGTATAATAAATTTAAATGATTAGATGAAAGAACGAGAGGATGGTTGCTAGTCGATTCACCAAAACCAACTTTAATATACACGATGTTGTATTTAATGATCGTTTGGGCTGGACCAAGGGCTATGAAAAAACGAAAAGCATTTAAACTAACGTGGGCTTTAGTACCGTACAATCTTGCCATGGCTTGTTTANTTTTTTATCCGGTTGCCTAGACGTATTATTATCTTCTATCTTTGAAATGTAATTTCGTAGGACTGCGATAGCATGACGATTGTAAATGGTTGTTAATTCGGCTGAACTACGCCAATGGGAAAATTTATCTCGTAAATGTTGTTCTATTTGCATAGCTGATTCTCTAAGAGTTTCTTCTTCTTCTTCTTGGTGAACGTTCAATTCAAGAACTTGAACGGTACGTTCGCTCTTAGAAAGAGCAATGATTCCTATCGGACGCCAATCCTTGCTACTTTTCACGTCGTATTTTAAATTATGCGTTAATATAGACTTTTGTAAATTTTCCCATATCTATAAGAAACATTTGTATATTTAAATGCATACTAAGAGGCAAGAATTTATAATTACAAGATCAAAATACAAACACTTTCAACTTACACCGGAATGATTAACTAAATGGGAAACCTTAATTATAGGACAATGACTGTCATCTGATTTATAATAATCGCTAGTTTCAGGATCCCAAATAACAGTGTCTGTATTTTCTTCTATGCTTAAAACAAACGCTGCCCATTTATTTGTCTGAGAAGTACCTAAAATGATTTATTATTAAAGTATCAGACTATATATCTTATTTAAAAAATTAATTTTCATATTGTTAATACCTAATAGTACGTATGTCTGCGAACCCAAACTTTCAAGTAAGGATGCAAGTAAAATAGCGCGACCATAATGATCAACTTTATTTGCATTCAAAGCTTGACGAGGTGTTAATGGTCCATAATGATTGGGCACATCTGGTAATAGCATTGCTAGTTTAGCTGCTTCTTCTGAACTTTGTATATCCGTTATTTTATATGGAGATAAAAGACAACGTTGAATATTTTTTAACAGTGTATTAATTGTACTATCCTCCATCAATTTAGCATTACCAGGTAGCTCTAATTTCATCAGAGTATAAATTCTTGTATGAGAATGACCAGGACTAGCTTGTACGTAACCGAATAACATTTTAGGACTGCACAAAGGTGATAAGGCTACCCAGCGTTCTAATTCTTGATAATTTCTATGATGTTCAAGAGGGATTCTTGCTTCACCTAACCACTGCTGACCCCATACTGGATGCTGATCATATAAACGCAAATTTACATTGTATTCCTCGTTCTTTCGTGGTAACTCAAAATGCATAGTTTGATGCCATATTGGTGCTGGACCATCTGCGATTGGAGTAGTATGAATAATACCACCCCATTCTACTTCTAACAAGGGTTGAACCAATGCAGATTCTTCTCTAATTGGTATCTCTACTCCACGTAAAATAGTAACCGAAAGAAGAGCTTTACCAATGGTGTGATGTCGATGAGTATTGGAGGACGATGGTCTCAATGGACGCCTTGCTTGCAATAAATTTCTAAAAGATAGATCCAAAAGAGAAAGAATAGGCTGTTCTATTACAGCTACATCTGGGGGTTTCAATATCTGTCCCTCTTTTTTTCTAATAACAAGATTATCTTCTATACCTTCAAAACGTAAAGCAGGATCCTCTAATAGAAAATATTTGATTTCTCTATTGGATTTATTTTTTCTAGGTCTATGCAAAGAAAGACCATTTCGTGGATCATTCGGATCATTGCTTAATCTATGCAAATATGTTGTATTAGTTTCTTCTTGATTTGAACAATGTAAAATTAAAGATACAGTGCACACGATAGTACCAGAGTGAATTCTTCCCGAACTATCAGCTATACCAAATTCTATCTCAATATTATTATTTTTAACTGAATGTTTTGGCAATGGCAATGGCAAAACAGTAGATTGACCATCTTTAGAATGAACTTGTATCGAGAGATTATTACATTCTGAGTTTCTCAGTAATAATTTATGTAATTTTCTATTAAATGGTTTACTAGTCTTAAATATAACTTTCTTTCTAAATAAAAGCGACACAGAAACAATTTCAATACTCGCTTCGCTTCGATCATTCTTAGAATAAATGTTCACGCTTCGTATTGCTATTTCTATTAATTTACCTGATAACTTTGGTCTCGTTTCATGATCTAACATACTTATATTATTAAGTAAATATGGTTTTGTCACGTTACGTGTAAATGGATTACTTGAAGCATATAGTCCATCTTCTATCAATGAAGTATTATCAATTTTTTCTCGGGGACTTTTACCATTTCTTACTATAACACTGTTTATCTGTTGATCGTCATTTAATACAGGATAAGCATAACTAAGACTAAGATCTTGCTTATCTCTATCACGTAATTTATCTTCCACAAAATTCATACTTCAAAAATTTCCACTTAATCTTATACATATGACACTACGGTGATAATATTTTCTATTTTATTTTGTGTATATGTTTGTGTTTCCATAGCAACGTATCATTTCATTGATAAAACTATTTAATAGACACGTCAAATTATTTTTACCGTCAGTTTTTAAAAAAGAAATCTACTTTATCGATATTTAGGTAAAGCCAGGAAGTAGTTTTTGTCGAGAATCAGTAAAGTAGAATTTTACTTTTAATTTTTTTACCGAGTATCGAAAAGATAGTAATTTACTTTTATAAATTTCTTAGAAGTAAATATTTCCACCATCAATACTTGTGGCAGCAGTTGTAATATGTATATTTATTACCTTCGACATTACTGAAAAACGCAACTACTTTTATCTTGAATTGTTTTTATTATAAGTACGATGACTGTTAATGAACTTAACTACTAAGAAACAAAGAAATTAGTATTTCTATATTATTAGAAATTGTATTTGAACTTGGTGAGAATTTTTTAGGAAATATGTCGGAAGACGAAGTGGAAAGTTTCGAGATCACTGATTATGATTTGGAAAATGAATTTAATATTAATCGTCCTAGACGAAAACTTACGAAAAAACAGCAAATGCTTGGTAAGAATATCTTGAAGAAAATATTTATTAATATTTATACAATAATTAATCATTCCAAGGTTATTATTTATTTTAGTATTTAAAAAAAATATGTTGGTTTTTTTTAGGTTACAATGTAGCTATTGTGTATTTAATTATGAATAGTATATTCAGTTGCAAATATTATTATTTAATATTATTTTAGGGATCTGGGCAGATGATAGCGACGAAGATGAACTTTCTGCAAGACCATCTTTTAAAACATATAATAAAGGGCCAAAGAATTATACAGCTCCAGTTAATTTTGTTGCTGGAGGGATCCAACAAGTCGGTAAGACACCAGAAGAAAAAGAAGACAAAGACAAAGATGAAGACGACGAGGATGATACAAATATATCCCAAAGAGACGGAGAGGGATATTTCAACAGTTCAAGGTATATTATTAAAAATAATTTAATGTAGAATAATCATATCAGATTTATTTTTTTCTATTTTCTAATTAATTTCTTAATATTCTTTAGTTCGGAGGATGAGAAACCGAGTAATTCTAAACAACGTAAAGCCTTTTCGTTGAATGTAGAAGGAGATATTGCTGGATTACGTAAAAAACGATATCAAGTGAATCCTTCGTTTATGAAAAGTGGTGTTGGTAGTTGGGAAGTGCACACAAAAGGAATTGGAGCAAAACTTTTACTACAGGTAAAAATATAAATAATATTTTTTTTTATATCATATAATTAATTACAATTAATTGTTAAACTAATAAAATATATATTTTTTAGATGGGTTTTGAACCTGGCAAAGGATTAGGAAAACAATTGCAAGGAATAAGCGCACCGGTAGAAGCTCACTTTAGGAAAGGTAGAGGTGCTATTGGTGCGTATGGTCCAGAAAAAGCACCAAAAGTTATTGAAAAAAGGAAAGAAGAAGTAGAGGAAACAAAAGATTCTAAACCTAAAGTATCTCAATGGCGTAAAGGAGATACAATTAGTAATAAAAAAAAAGTTAAATACTCTTATCGTAGTGTTGATCAAGTTCTAGAAGATGGTAAATTAAAACCAAATAGGAAGCTTCCACTTTCTAGTGAAATGAGTAGAGTCAAAGTTATAGATATGACTGGACCAGAGCAAAGAATTTTAAGTGGTTATCACGCTATAGCCAGTGGCCAGCAGTATCCTGATGAAACTATTCCAAGTGTTAATAAAAGGGATAAAATAAATTTTGCTTTACCGGAATTACAGCATAATTTAAATCTTTTGGTGGATATGTGCGAACAAGATATCATACAGAATGACAGAAGAGCGAGACACCTTAATGACAGAGTTATAGCGTTAGAGGCAGAGAAAAAAAATTTATCCAAAGTTGTAGATCAGCATGGACAATTAATTGATACTTTAGAAAATGTTCTAGCCGTCGTTGATAGATTAATGGACGATACAACCGATATAACGTTGCAAGATATCGCAGATGTATTTAAAAACTTGCAAGATAAATATTACGAGGAATACAAGATGTATGAATTGGGTGATTTGGCGACCAGTTTTGTTGGTCCGAAAATAAAGACTTATTTACTTTCTTGGAATCCGTTAATTCAACCGAAGCAACCTATTAAATTGTTTGAACAATGGAAAGAAATATTGGAAACTGGTATGAGCCCACTTCAAACAAGAACGATTCATCCTTATGATCAACTAGTCTGGAATGCTTGGATGCCTTCTATCAGAGGAGCTATACAGTAAGTTTTTAATATAAATTTTTTTGTTTTATTTATAATAGAAATTAAATATCATATATGTAAAATGTTAATAAATAAATGATATTTCTTGTATAAATTAGTCAATGGGCATGCAGACAACCAGATTCGTTAATAGAATTAATAGAACATTGGATACCGTTGTTGCCTGGATGGATTTTTGAAAATATCTTAGATCTGTTAATACTTCCTAAGCTTACATTAGAAGTAGAAGAATGGAACCCTCTAACAGATACTGTTCCAATACACACCTGGATCCATCCATGGTTACCGTTAATGCGTAAGTATAAACAAATAATAATTATAATTCTCTTGTTCATTTTTTCCTCCATTAATTTGAATCAACCAAACTGATATTTTTAAATGAATTTTTAGGCACTTGGTTGGATACGTTAATATATCCGATCATAAGACGCAAATTGGGTTCTGCTTTAGGAGGCTGGCATCCCTCAGATAGATCAGCAAGATTAATGTTACAACCTTGGTCTGAAGTATTCGCTAAAGGCGACATGGAAGCATTCTTAGTTAAAAATATTATACCGAAACTTCAAATAGCTTTATCCGAGTTTGTGATAAATCCACATCAGCAACATCTGGATCAATGGAATTGGGTGATAGAATGGAAAGAATTAATACCATCACATATAATGGCTAATTTACTCGACAAATTCTTCTTTCCTAAATGGGAACAAGTATTATCTTTTTGGTTAAATCATTCTCCGGATTATGATCAAGTTATGAATTGGTATATGGGATGGAAGGGTATGCTGAGCGATAAATTATTGGCTGAACCTTTAGTGAAAGGTATTTGTCGTAATATTTATTATTAACATATTCATTAAAAGTATACTCGTTAAGAAGGATAACAACATTGAAATCATTTTTATTTCGCAGAACATTTCAAGAAGACTATAGATGTATTAAACAGAGCTTTAACTGCACCTCCGAGTCATCAACCAGGAACTATGGACCAAGTTTCGTATTTGAACAATTTGGAGAGAACTCAATCGACGATGATGATGCAGATGTCATCTGTGGTACAACCGAGGATGGAGGTAAATAATTATTTTATTTATGTGACTGGAACCAATTCTAACAATTTAATCTAATTCAATCTTTATACGATAAAATCTTAATTTCGTTTTATTTATTTTACAGAGATTGGCAGAAGCGGTTAGAATAGCAGCACCGCAAATTCATTTAGGTTTTAAAGACCTCATACAGAGAAAGTGCGAAGAACGTGGAATATTATTCATGCCTATTCCAAATAAATATAGAGAAGCTAAGCAAGTTTACAAAGTAGGAAACGTTCAAGCTTATATTGACGGTAAAATGATCTTCGTTTATCACAACGGAGCCAATTGGACGCCAACTAATGTGAACGCCTTGCTCGACATGGCAGAACTTTAGAAAGAAATTCTTTCCAAGATTTTTAATTTATTTTCGAATAAAAAGTTTCAATCCTTCGATTCTGTTCTAACGTGTTTTTATAATAATATTATTCGATAATTAGATAAGATTTTTGTTTGTACATATTATATACATCATTACGATAATTTTATCTGACTAGAAAAAGAAAGGAAAAAAAGAATAAGAATAAGAAAAGAGACAAAAATATGTTGTGTAAAAACAAATATATATGAACCAATAGAATTTGTACGTAAATACGATTGTATATTGTAATATCCCAAAAGACGAATAGTATTATATTATATAATATTAATAATAATTTAATTCTTTAATGGAACATATCAAATTGAATAAAAGAAGGGTGGTGTTATTTTAAGAAAGTACAATGTTATATATATATATTCTTATAGTTTGTTTTTTTTTTCTTCTTCGATCTTCAATCTTATCTTCCTAGCACTTCTGTTCGGTCAGTTTCAAGTCGAACGCGTGTAGGCGCCTCTGGTTATCCCACTACCAAGGTGTAGCTTTTAAAACTCCTCCATATGGAAAGTTGCTTGCTTGATTCCTATGGAACCCCATACTTGCTTCAGAGTTTGTACATATATTTACATATGTATGTATGTGTATGTCTATCTGTGTGTGTATGTGTAAAAGAAAGAAAGAAAGAGAAAGAGAAAAACAGGGCCAATGAGTAGCAGCGTGTATGAAACGTTAGAGGAGTGTGCACATAAGCGATACGTCGTCGTTGTTTGTTAGTACACTAACACCAACGTGTATGCAAAACGTATACACTCGAGTTCTCTCTCTTGAGAGAAGACTGGTCCAGGGAGAAGAGGAAAAGAGGATGGACGACGTCTTCTCTTCGCCTACGCGTCCGAACCATGCTCTCTCGGGTGTCGAGAAAATTTGCATCGACGCCGAGGACCGTGTCTGCCTAGTAACCGGCTGTCTCCACTGTCTTTTCTCTTCTCGGGCTTGTCTACGACCATAAAGAAGATACATCTCTTCTACCAGAAAGAAAGAGAGAGAAAGAGAGAGAGAGAGAGAAAGAGAGATACATCTTTAGTTATTCCAAATTTACATTTACTTTATATGGCATTTGTGTATTTACTTTTTAGTTGGTTGTTACTAGAATGTATATATTTGCAAAAAAAAGTTTCTCGTTTTTAGTTTATTTTAATAAATATATATTAAATAAATAATATTGTCGTGTTATGTGTATTATTTTTTTTTACATAATTAATAATGTTTAGGGGGGGATTTGATTTGTTTGAAATATCTTTGATGGTATTTATTAAAAGTTTCATTCTTTATCGTATGATTCCGTTACAAATCTTCGATTAAATGGGGAGGGGGATATAAATTCTCTTGAAATAAATTTAAAGATTCCCCATTTCTAATTTCACGATGATATTAAAACATACTTATCCATCTAATTATCTCGATACTCATTATTCGATATTGCTTTTTTAATATTTAAAAAATATAAATAAAAATTCGTTCCAATTATCTAACTGGAGGATAAAATCGCAAATTATAAATTTTACGTTCGATTTAAAAAGAGTCTTTTATTCGTTTTCTCATCCCTGTTCTCCCATCCTACCCCCTTCGTTTAATCTCGACGGTCACCAATTACCACCTGTTTTACAATTCCATTATAAGTTCAGCGACGTTGTTAAGAGGTCTGCGAAAACGATGCGAGTTTGTCGCAAAGTCGATCGTAATTTTCATAGTCGGTTGCCGTTTTCTTTATCGTTCCATTCACAAGATCCTTCGTTTATACAAGGTGTATACAAATTATCGTCCAGGAGATTTAATATAACTTCGATATAGAAATCACGTTCTCGAAAGAGACGTTGTTGAACGTGAAAATAAAACAAATTGAATCAAAAGGAAATAAATAAAGAGAAAGAACAAAAATCTATTTTGCATATACAAGTTCTCTTCTTTACAAGATAGAATTATTTCTTTTATTTCATTTCTTTTTTTCTTATCCTTCATTTGCAAGTCAATTACCTGCAACACGACACCTATAGCATTAAATCAACATAAAGGTATGTTAAATAATATCATTTTGTTGATACATAATGTAAATAAATTTACTTAGAGAATTATATTCATACATTGCTATTATTATTATTATTATTATTATTATTATTATTTATTAATATTGAAAGGATGTTAATATTTTGTTGAAACAATAATTAAATGATTTCTAATTCACGAAGAATAAATTCCAAAGTTATCATCGTAATACCAAATTGAAGAACAGAAAGTATTGAGAGAAGATGGTTGTTAAATGTCGTCAGACGAATAAACAGCGATATGCGAAAGGAGACGTTCATATGGATGTTCTGTGTTACAATCGTATTTACCCTAATACATACATACACATATATATATTTACATGTATACATAAATATATACGTATTAGTAGTAATAGTAGTAGTACGTACGTACGTACAACGATTTTAGCAAAATGCGATCGTGCCCAAACATTCCAATCCCACGCAAATCGACCTCCCTAAGAACCTCCATAAAATGGCAAGTACTCGTTCCTTCGAGAAAGAAAGAAAGAAAGAAAGAAAGAATGGAAGAAAGAAAGAAAGGAGGAAAAAAAATACATAGAAAGAGAAAGATAAAGAATACGATAAAGCCTATGAGAGAAAACGATGATTTAATACCTGACAAGATTTCTTTTTTTTTTTTTTTACCAAGTACCATACTTAATACTATCGAACGACATTTAAAACTACACAATTACGAAACTCACCTATTCATTTCTTCAACGAATCTCATTTACTTTGTCATTTTATTTATTTATTTTTCCTTTGAATAATTTGTCCTTCGCGAGAATGGATATCGAAGGATTTAAAAAACAATATTTATAATTGTTTGATTAGTAGAAAATGAAAATTACATCTTGGAGATGAAAGATGAAAGAAAAAGAAAATTTCTACAATTTAAAATATTGTTGTTTAAAAATCTCATTAGATTAGGTTTTTTTTTATTTTTAATAACTTCTTTTCTTTCCTATATCATTAAACATTTTTTTAATTAATAATATTTACGCATATATATAAAAATCTTGAAACGTTGGACTAATTTGAAGAATTTATTAATAAAATCGGATTGGAAGAAAGAAACATAGTATAATTTTCTTATTATCGGTTGTGGACGATTTGTTGTTACCTGGCAAGATACACCTGCGTTATCGATAAAATGTTACGATTTTACGATCACCTTGGTTGACTTGAATCGATTATTATTACATCGTCATAGTAGTTGTGTGTCGTATTCGACTTGGCGTGAAAGGTTTTAGGTTGCGCAAGTGGTGGTAGTCTTGGATGAATTCGACCGGTGGTGATTTAGAGGATTAAGCATTCCAAGAAACTAACGATTCTAAAGAGTTAAACCTTCTTGTGTGAAAACATACATAAATATACGTATGCGTGTGTATGCGTGTGTATGCGTGAGTGTTAGTTGGTACGCCGAATAAGCGTAGGTGTTGAAAGGTGATTTAAAGTGCGAGAGGTTTTACTACTTTGCGTTGCCTATCCTAAACGAGTATATATAATATATTATTATTATTATATTATTATTATTATGTATATAAATATAAAGATAAATATAGTAACAATATTGTTACTTAATATTTAGATACGTGGTATATATTTTTGTTTACATATATTGTTAATATAAGTACACCATTTTTTATTTATGCAAAATTGACAACACGATGAAAATATTTTTATTGGACAATCGTAAATATATATATTTTTTTTAATACATAATATATTGTAAATATAATTTAACAATTTGGTACGAACTTTTCTATGCAACTCAATACATAAAAATACTTGGATATATATTTTTAAGTATTATATACAATAAAATATAAAATTTGTTATATACCTTTTTAAATAGAAGAAATATAAATTATCTTTTATTTGAAATAAAACTTTTCTACTTTTATATTCTCATTTGTTAAAAATCTTATTTTACTATTGAATATATATTATGTATCATCCTAACTGGTTTTGAAAAAAATTATTACCAACCGGCGGAAGTTATAACATTGTTCTCAAGTTAAATAAAAAATTAATCTTCTCTTCTATAGAATGTATAGATTATAAGTGTATATAAATGTGTGTGTGTGTGTGTTTGTGTTTACGTAGAAGAGACTCGTTCATTGTTCCACCAGCGATTCTCACTTTGCTCCTATTTTCGTATTATCCAAAGGGCCTCCCAGGTTGCAACTTCTACTATAATGCATCGAACTATATTGCCATGGCACTGAACGCGCTTATGTGCAAGTTCCGAGACACCATGGTCGTTTATATTCTCACTGCTGAGAATATAGACGTTAACTATGCTCTTGAATACCGTTTCTTGTTGATCCTTTCTTTGTACCCACACATAACAAAAAAGATGCGCATACATATATACATACATACGCATACACACATGTAACTATTTTTGTATAAACTTATATCAAATATTCTTATTTTAAATAAATGTTTTTTTCTTCATAAAGAGTAATCTTTTTCTAATTTAACGTAACCCTGATTAAAATAAATTTTGAGATATACATTTTTTTATATTTTAAAGATCATTGATATCAAATTCAAATATAATCTTTTATCTCTGTGTGTGTATGTGTGTGTAAATTTTCATTGATAAATCATAGTAAGTTCACACACATACACATGTATGAATAGCTTAAATGATTTTATCTCTTTCGTATTTCTTATAAAAAAAAAAATTTTGAAAAGCTTTTTAAGTTCAAGTTTCGAAACTTCATCGATGAATAAGTATTATACTACCATATACACACTATCACTTAGGCTTAACTCGTGGATTGTGACGCGGCTAGACTATNCTGTGTGTGTATGTGTGTGTAAATTTTCATTGATAAATCATAGTAAGTTCACACACATACACATGTATGAATAGCTTAAATGATTTTATCTCTTTCGTATTTCTTATAAAAAAAAAAATTTTGAAAAGCTTTTTAAGTTCAAGTTTCGAAACTTCATCGATGAATAAGTATTATACTACCATATACACACTATCACTTAGGCTTAACTCGTGGATTGTGACGCGGCTAGACTATGCTTACGTAAAACGTGCCACGCCTACATAGCAAATCCGAAACTTACGATTCTAGTGATTTTATACATCCGGTGCACCGAAATCACCCGATTGAATACTTTCTCGATTATTAAATCTTGATTCTTTTATTTCTTTTTCTTATTCGATTCAACGATAATCAATTTTATAGAGTGACTAATAAATCTTCTAACACGTAGTAATAAAAGAAATATTTTATATTCTTAAGCTAAGAGTATGCTAATAAGTTTTTAAAATAATATAAAAATTTGATCATCCAATATGAGACGATTTATATAATAACTCTTAAATAAGAGAATATAAAAAATTAATTTTTATATCTTAACAAATATACGTCCAGTAATTTTTTGTACCGCCAAAAAGATAGATCAGTTCCTTATTAGGAATTATCTCTGTTTGGTATAAAAATTAGAATTTAATTTATTTAGAATGAAAATAACAAGAATCAATCATTTTCTGTAATATACAAATGACTAATATGTGTTAATATGCATATTCATGCATAGACACACACACACACTACATGCATACAGAGCCACATACGTAATATGCATATAAATTTTTGTTCGTTGCGTAAGTGAATTTAGAAAATATTACAAAATTTGATTAATTTATAGGCTGACACATGAAGTATTGCAACAAATAAGGAAATATCGTCTATGAATCTTTCTAACCATGTATTCATATATACATGTGTACGTATATTCCTAACATTGATGTTATAAATGTGTGTAGATACATGTATACATGTGGTCCAAACTTTCCGAGCACGCCAAGTTCCAAGGATGTTAGTCAGCCTCGACGGTAGGCAGTTGAAATCATTCGTAGCATCCGCGAAACGACGCTTCTTGTTATACGAAGTGGTCAGAAGGATGACTCACGTGAGAAGAAGAGAAGAGAAGAAAAAAGAAGAGAAGAAAAAAGAAGAGAAGAGAAGAGAAGAGGAGAGGATATGACAAGAAAGAGATAGTCAAACAGATAGCGATAGGGACAAAGACAGAAAGAGAAAGAAAGAAAGAGGGAGAGAGGGGTGCGTGTGAGTGTGTGTGTGAAGGGTATTAATAAAAAAAAAAATAATATCAGCTGACTCTGTGTTCTATGGTTGAACGTGCACGGGGAGTACTCGAGTGAGTGAACGCGCGCAACAGGTGTGACTCGTGGCGGTTGACTACTCGTGCGAATAATTCGCCGTGTCTACGAAACCACCTGAAACTTCAAAAAAAAAGAATTCCTTTCTTTTCAAAAGAATATTTAAAGAAACAAAATATCATTCTTTTTCTAGTATTCGTGATATAATATCTTCAGTGAGTGTTATTTTTGTGTTTTGATTATGAGGGAGAAGGCGGGAGGAATTTTTGAGTTAAACGTTGAATGGTAGTGATGGATTGACATTTTTCTATAATTAAAGATTTGAAAGTATATAATTGATGTTAGGATTATATTAAAGGATATTATCTTTTCTTTTATAAGATATATTATTATCTTTTAAGATTTAATTATACGAAGGAATTTTGTTTGAATGTGTTAAACGTTGAATGGTAGTGATGTGTTTAAATATATTTGTGAACAAGAAGTGTAGAGAAAGGTTCGAAAGAACAGAAAGGTTAAATTATTGGTATTGAGCTGATGATGTGATTCTGGTTAATTCGAATGGTTCGTAAATTTTATAAATAAATCTAATTAAAAAAAATACTATTAATGCTAAACTTATTGATAATGTTTACTACTCGTTGGACTATCGTCTCTCAAATTTCCACACTTGTCCATGAAGATAAATTATTTGTTTTAAATTAAAAATAAATAAGAGGAAAAAATGTGAGAATCTTTAGTTTTCTAATGAAACATTATTTATAAAAATTGGTTAAGCGATGTGTTCGATACAATGTGACGGAAATGTTGTTTTAAGATTTTTTTCTGGAAAAAAGGGAAGAAGGAAAAAGGGGGTGGTGGTGATGAACAACCTTAAGCACTTACGTGCTCGATTTAAACGATTCATCTCTCATCCCACCTTTTACATAGTTAATCCCTCTCCCTCTTCCTACCCCACTCTTTTTCAACACTCGTTGTATCTCTCCCTCTTCTTACTCGAGTTTTATCTGAATGCAGTTAGTGTGCGCGTGCGCTCGAACTTGACTCGGGTCAATGATTTTTTCGATGCACCGTCAAGTTACACATATTTTAACGTAGACACGTGTATACGTAAAGATAGAAAATATTGATTAATAATAATAATGATACAAATAAAATAATGAATACAAAATTCTGTCATTATGATAAATAAATTAATTGTACGTGAAATGAAATTGAAAGAAATTTAATTTTATGATAAATTATATATTATAAAATTAATTTTGTTTAAAAATAATATTATAAATAATTATTCACACTATGAAGAATACGAGCAATGTTATATATTTATGATTAAAATTATTTGCTAATAAGAATATTCCAAAAAAAAAGAAACAATTAATAAATAAAAATATATTATTTTGTTAGTTCTCAATTGATATAAAATTTAAATAAAAAATAATATAAAACGTTAAAAATATGAAGAGAGAAACAATAGTAAAATGAATAAAGTAGTGTGTCCCATTTAATAAAATTCTCACGCTTTCAACCACATCTTCGAGATTCGTCGAATAATAAATAAAGAAGAACCGATTTCGTATTTGCGATCGTCCTCGATAAGAAATGAATTTCTTCGTTGAATACAGAGGAAAAGAAAAGGAGAAAGAAAAAGAAAGAGAAAGAGTAATAGATAAAGAGAAAGAGAAAGAGAGAAGAAACGTTATAAAGAAATGCAAGAGATGCATTTGAATAACGGATGGATCGAGGATAATCGAACGTTCTTCTATTTGCCGCGTTTGCGAGCAACGTTAACGAGGTAAAACGAAAATGCATTACTAGTTTCTTTACACATACATAAATATACGTATACGTATCTTTCTTTCTCTCTCTTGGATTGCAATATACACCACCACTGCCAATAAAAAAAAACACATATATGCGTACAAATAAATACATGTGTTTTGTATAGAAGAAATATACATTTGTAAGAAAAGTATGCATCCGTGGAATACGCTAAACGCATAAATACGTGTGTCGAACACATTCAACAAATGAACACACAATTCGTACAAATACTAATTCAAATAAATACACACGCGTGTGTGTGTGTGTGTGTGTGTATGGTATTATACATAGAAATATATTTGTAAGAAATAGTTATGCATTCACAAATACAAACACTTTCACAAATTCATACATTTATATAACTCTTTCACGTGTGCACGCTTACACAAATATAAATAAATACACATGTTATGTATGAAAGAGTAACACATGTATGTATGAAAGAATATGCATTCACAAATACATATATGCAATATATATATTTTAATACATTCACGTATTCACACATTTTCAAGGATTCACATATGAGAGACAAATACAAATGTAAATAAATACACGTGTTTAAAGTATAGAAACACATTTTCAAGAAGAGACATCCGCCTGCCGAGTATGGAATAAGCGTATCTTACAATCATAAACGCTGTGTAAAACCAAGCTCGTTCGAGTTTTGTCGCTGACATCTGAATCGTAATCGCCTACGAAATATTATAGTTCGCCGTAGAACTTCCTAATAAGGTATTCCCCACGTCTATTCGTATAAGGAACGATAAACTACCCTACATTAGGATGTTCGAGATCATCTTTCATCTACATTGCTTCTATTTTTCATTTTCTATCTTTTATTATTTATTTTACATTTAAATATTAAATAAGAAGAAAAAGAAGAAGAAGAAGAAGAGGAAGAAGAAGGAGTTCGTTGTGTAACCTTAATGACTTTAATAGCGAAAAGGACTTAGGCTAGTTTGCTTGGTAGCTTGCTAGCTCGTGCGAGCATTTGCAACGCGAAAAGCCGCATAATTTAGCGATAGATTGTGTCCGCATACCATCGCTATGCTCGAAAGTCTATTTCTTCTAAGGTGCCATAGTACATGTTCTCTACAACTTTGTATCAAAGTGAATAAGAAATAGAAATAGAAATGGAGAGTGAGTGAGAAAGAGAGAGAGAATATTTGAATAATCGAGACACCTTTTCTACGTTCGAACTTTCAAACGTTTGGTATTAAACATTAGCTAATTAATCACTTTAATTACGAATAATAACTCCTTATTCCTTTTATAGTTAGAAATCCATTCGAATACTATCATTTATTATTAATGATATTTTTTATATATGGATTTGCGATGATTTGTTTTAACCCTTTGAGAAATATTCTTGGAAAAGTTTTTTTGACGATTTTAAAAAAAATCAAATCAATTTAAATCGAGTATAATAAACTTTTAACAAAATTAATTAAATAAAATTTATATAAGAATACATAAAAAAATATTTACAAATTCGTGTTCAAAATATTTGTGCCAATTTAATATTATTAATGAAAATTTGTTAATTTAATATCGAGATAATTTGTACAACCATAATAAATAAATATGTAAAAAATAATTCATACAAAAACCTGTCTCGAATTTTTGTTTGAGCTAAAGAAAAATAATTCCATGTCGCTGTTCAATCGTAAATTAGGACATTTTTCTCTATCATTAGGTATTACGAATTTTTGTCTTTATCTTTCTCCTCTATGTTCTCTTTTGGTTTTCTATGAACGAATAAGCGACAAATTCATGCTTCGGTTGTAGCCTTCTTTGGTGCTAGCACGCGTGGGCGCATTTACTTCGAACGGAATTACAGTCCTCACTTATTCTATCCTATCTCTCTCTTTCTTTCTCTCTCGGTCATTTTAGTAGTAGTATATATATACATATATATATATAAGTAACTGCAATCGCGAACCGTGACCGTTGCCCGT
Source organism: Mischocyttarus mexicanus (assembly GCA_023678845.1). NCBI lineage: Eukaryota > Metazoa > Arthropoda > Insecta > Hymenoptera > Vespidae > Mischocyttarus > Mischocyttarus mexicanus. The sequence continues at coordinate 474,706 of JACGTP010000016.1, read as the reverse complement.
ACCATCTGGTTTACGTAATTACACCAAGACACGTAGAAGAAGAGAACACAGGGACGAGCCCCGTTTCTTGCTTGCTTGCTTGCTTGCTTGCTTGCTTTACTTTGCCTTAACTCTGCCAGTGTTTTTCTTTATTTTACTTTGAAGACACTCCGGAAGTAATCTTTGCTGTTACGAAGGTGCTATGCTCCCCACTATGTCATGCATACTCATTTTTATTATTATTATTCTTCATTATTTTTATATAATAATTCATTGCTTGCAATTTGTCGTTGACTGTTTCAGAGTACTGTAATTGCTCAGCCAGTTTCACATATTTCATTACATCGAGGATTTATATGACTGTTTTATTTCATACTTCGTTTGATTTCTTTTAATAACGAAAATGGTTTCTTTGTTTTTTTTTTTCTTTTTATTTTAAAAGAAAGAACTAAAAGATAAAGGATGTTAATTATTAGTAATATTATTTTAAATGTTTTTATCTCTTGTTGTTTTTCTTCTTTTCTATCGAATGAATGAATGGATATGTAACAGTTATTAGAAGAAGAAAAAAAATTATGAACCTGCATCGATACGTACAGCGGACATATTCACGAGATTAGTTTACGTTAGTTGCGTGACCATTCGAGCGTGATATTCGAAAGTGCCGGACGAGAGTAATCGAATCATGGAAGTTCGAAAGATACGTGTTTAAATTATACTGGGTGGATTCATTATTTTATCGTTCAGTTAATACGTAGAATATACAAGAACAAATGAAAATGATCCCCAAAAGAAAAAGCAGAATATGTTTCGTGCCAACCAATTTTTGTTTCCCTAATAAACAACAACAAGAACAACAACAACAACAATAGCAATAGATCAGAAAAGAAATCTTAGAAATAGTAGAATAATCAAATAGAGTGTTGGATTACACAATAAAAAGGATCCCCCCCCCCCCCCCCCCCTCTCCTGATTATTACAAGTATCGGACTTCCTGAGAAAGAACAACCTACTTTCGGTCAAGTGTATAATACAGGTCAAATGTAAATACGATTGATTGCTAAATATATGTTAGATTATGGTAAATAATACCACGCCTCTATTTCTACATAATGACACGACATCTGTTAAGAGTTCTCCTTTTATTCGTCCAAGAATAATAATATCCATCTGTTTGACGGCGACTCTTTTTCTTTGACAATCTTGACGATCAGCTATCATCGAAATGACAAGGCATGTCTTAGATTTCTACCTCATTGATCTAAATTCTTACACTCGTAAGGTGTTATCTAAATAAAAAGAGAGGAAGAATATCGTTTTTTTTTCTTTTTGATTCTTAATCAGGATCTTTTTTTTTTTGATGGATAGCTGGAGGCGTGGAAGGAAGAGGGTATGTGGAATAATTAAGTTGAATGTTTTAAGCATAAGGTGTATAGTTTTTGTCTCTCGTCTCAATTCATACATAATGATATGTTTTTTTATATTTTGTTGTAAAATAATATATAAGTCGATAGGTAAAAAATAATTGACGTATTAATTGTCAATCATAAATCTTGAAACTTATTGCAAGTGTTTCGTGGGACTTGATATAAATCTTTTTAAATGTGATTTTATTTAAAGTATAAAAAAATTACTATGATGAAAAAAATAACAATGAAGGAATAAATTTGATTTAAAAAAATGTTGAATCGGATTTGCAGAAATTTAAAGAATTTGATTTACAATAACAAAAAGGATTGAACGTGATCAATGAAATGAACAAGAATTAGGTAATGAAAAAAGGGTGTGAATTAGATGTTCAAAAAAGATTAGATTGAGAATAATGATGAATACGACGAAGATATAGAGTAAAATTAATATGAATAGAACCAGAACAAGTCGTTGAATAAGAGAAATGATGTATCTGATGAATACGATGAAAAAAGATGGTAAAATGAGTTTGAATAAAACCTAAATATGTCGTTGGATGAAGGAAGTAAAGAAAAGGTGTAAATTCGACGAGTTTGATTGAGATAACTGATGAATATAATAAAGAAAGAAAGTTAAATGACTATGAATAAAACTCATATAAATCGTTGGATGAATTCAGTGATGAAAAAAAGGTGTAAATTCGATGTACAAAAAAGACAAGTTTGATTGAAAAAAAAAATGAATATGGATTCGCAAAATAGGTAGAATTAACGAGTAAAATTCTTATAGAACCTTAGATGAAGGAACTGAAGAAAAGGTATTATATAAATTCGATATACAAAAAAGATGATTTAGATTGAGAAAAATAATGAATACGATGAATAAAAGATGGAATAAAAAAAAGAGGGGTGTGTAAAAATGAGTTAGAGTAAAACCTGTATAGATCGTTGGATGGGATCGTGCGATCCCGATCGTAGCCGGACAGCATCCGCCCGCGCAATGTAGCAGCTTGCGTTGAAGGGGGCCGAGCGTTGGCGAAGCCGGTCGAACCTGGACGAATAGTAGGCTCGAATCGTGCTCGGGCGACGCATCGGTTCGAACGCGCCAAGAAGACCGCTCCGAGAAGAAGTTATATCCAAGCTCTTTATTTCTATCTTTCTCTGACATACGATACCAACTACTAGTAAACTAAGGGGATACACGTACACATATACACGTCTACTAACACTGGGGAAAAAGAAGAGGGAGAACACTTCTTAGTCCTTTAGTCTCTTCGTCGTCTTCTTCGTTGTGTTTCTCTCTCTTAACTTTACGGTCCGCGTGCCCGGACGCGTTACTATAAACTTAACGCGTTTCCAAAGATACCCACTACTTTGTATTTACCTGTCGTCTCTCTCACTCACTCACTTTTATGTTTTTTTTTTCTCTTTCGCGCGCCTAATTCGAACCCTTTCGGGTCTATCGGTTATTTCAAATTTTGTTTTTATCACCTATGGGGAGAAATCGATTAACGTTTCCAGTTTTAAAAATAATCGACCAATTAATTTTCGTGTCAGAGGTTTTTTTTTTCTTTTTCTTTTCATTTACATTCTTTATCACACGTATTTTCGCAAGCGCGAGCGCGTAACCAAAACAGTGTTTGAGATTTGGAATGATACTCGAGTAAAACACAGTGGTTAGTTATATTAATTAAATAATTATCAAGAAGAGTGTGTGTTTTCTCAAACTTTATTGGTTATTATTTTATAATTATACTTGTGATTATTATTATTATTATTATTATTATTATTTTCTGTGATTTTTTTTTTCTTCTTTTATCTTCGACAGTGCGAAAGGATTCTACTTGACACTCGTGGATGTTTGTTTTTCTGTGTTTCGAAGATAAAAAAAAATATAAGAGAAAAAAGGACAACGCATTATTCCGATCATTATTATTATTATTATACAAACGAAGAATTAATCTTCGAGTGTTGAGAAGGAAAAAAAAAATCAAATCAAAAGGAAAAGAAGTTTCCTCTCCTAATTGACAAAGTGGACGCGACGTCAGAATAATTCTCGTTATGGATTCCATCTCAAAGGTGAGTCATTAAAATAATAATTAAAATAATTATTAATAATCGTCTCTTGTATCGTATTTTTTTTTATATTTTTTTTCTTTGGAATTTATACTCAATTTTGTTTTTGAAAAGAGATACAAAACAAAATAATAATCCGTTTTCGTACAATTAACGTAAGATCAAATTTGTGGAAGAGAATTTCGCGAAAAAAAATAAGAAGAAAATTGTAACGTCGTTTTAACGTTTTACGAGAGAACCCTGAAACTAAAATAGATTCGTACAAGTAATTTAATAATCACGAATAAGTGTGTGTTGCACGCGATATGCGCGCGCCATTATTCTTCTTGCTGACTATGCGCATATATTTTTTCTTTTAAATATATATTTCACGTATGCGAATTATTATTATTCTTCTTTTCTATTTTGTTCCTCATATTTTTGATGCAAATTTTTTTTTTTTGAAATATTAGCTGTAGTTAAAGGTAGTCCATCATTCTTAGATTGAAATAAACGTAAAAATAATGGATTTCTTTTAACGTCTAATATTTACAAAGAAAAATAAAGAATTCGATTATTAATCTAACTACAATACATTTTTTGTGATAAAATTGGTTATATTGTATTCGAGATAAAGACATTTATCATTAGTAAGAATTCGATCAAGTTGATCAGAAAAACGCTATTATATCATCCAAAGAGAAAGAAAGAAAGAAATAAAGGGAGAGAGAGAGAGAGAAAGAGAGAGAAAGAGAGAGAAAGAGAAAGAAACAAATCTGTACAATGGATTATCCACACTGGATATTCTCATAAACCGCGATTGGAATGATAATAGCTATCGGTAATTTACGATACCTAGGATCGTTTGTATGTATCCAGAAATACATACATAGATACGTGTGCAAAACTTGCTAGCCTTCTTGTCAAACTGAGAACTATCGATATTTCTATTCGTTCCTCGTTCACGAACACTTTTCGACACCTTATTTTTGATTTAATCGTAATAAAGATAAATCATTCTATTTATCTACAAAAAGAAAAACACAGAAAGAAGTTATATTAAGCAATCATCGATGAATACGTGTAAAAATAAAGAAGAAAAAATCATGGATCTTAAAAGTCAATAATTGGCAATCTTTTTTTCGTATAGATTAGGAAAAACTAGGAGAAATAATTTATGATAATAAATATAATAAATTATTTTAAATATAATCGAATAAATGAATTTTGTTGTTCTTGTTGATACTGCAACTATAATTGAAGTATAAACATATGAGAGGATAGAAAGTTTATAATATTTGGAAATTAATTCAGAAGAATAAAACAAATACTATGTTAAGGAATAAAATATTAATAATAAATTTAATTATAAAAGTAAATAAATTCTATTGTAGTAGTTGATTTATAACGCGAAAAGCATGAAACGAGAAGATAGAAAGTTAAGATAATGATAATTAATTAGAAAATTGATTAAGAAAGTATAATGTTTAGAATTTTAATCTTTATTTTTCTTTTTTTTTCTTCCTTTTTTTTTTTGAATGATTAAATAAAAATTAAGAGACGTACACCACACACAAAGAAAGTTTGACGATCGAAAGGTCAAGATCGGTTTTATTTACCAACCAAGATGGGTAACCGTGACGTTAACGTTAGTTAGTGTGCATCATCGAAAGAGACGTGCGATTAATCGTAGAGACTATCATAACATCTCTATGAAGAAGGTCCTTGTGAAGAAAAATAGAAGAGATAAAAGAGAAGATGAGAGAAAATAACCATAACCTTAGGAATTTAACGCATTCGTTCTATACGCATATACGTAAAAATATTTGAATATATATATATATGTGTGTGTGTGTGCGTGTATGTATGGAGTGTGTTAGTTACCTTCAGGTTTCAGGTAAAAAAGCAAGAATACGATAACGATCTGAAAGACGCTGCATTAGCATAATCTTTAATATGCGCCTTATGTGCAACGAGAGTCCCTTGAAAATACGTCGAATAGTTCGCGCTTTCGAAAAATATTCTTAAAGGTCGTGAGAATCCATTTAACGAAGTATCCTTTCTTTCTTTTTTTCATAATTTTTTATTATCAAAAATAACGAAGTGGAGTATTTAAAGAAAAATGTCATTTTTCAACTATCATCTAATGTTTTATAAACGTTATTATAAAATACTAATAAAAACATAAGAATTATTTTAAGTTACAAATTAAATTAAGAATTTAAGTTATAATCTTGAATAATAATTATTCATTGTTATGTTCAATTAAATATTTGTTATGAAAAAAAAATAAAACTATATTAAAAAATAAACCAAAGATGTTAAATTTAATTTGATTTAATTTAATTTGGAAATTTAATTAATTTTAACAAAAATAGGGAAGAAAGTAGATAGAAAGAAAGATCTATGAATAAAATCATGTTACATAATTGCAATAAAAATAATAAATTAATTTTTTGTGTAAATGTTAAAAATGATAAAATCGAGTCATTGAAAAATAAGAAGAAAAAAAAAAAGTTATGAAATATAAATTCAATTAACCTAATCTTGATTGATAGAAGGGAGATAAGAAAAATTGTATTTATTTTTTTATTTTTTGAATCATCTTCATGCATCAGGGATTATTTACGTTTGACCTTCCACGAAATCCTTGGAATCGTCCATGGATGAAGTCATTTTTTCAGGAAGAGAAATATATAGTTCCTCCTTTCTTCTTGTTGTCCTTCTTATTCTCCTCCTTCTCCTCTTTCTTCTCTTCCTCCTTTCTGATTTAAACTCCAAATTAAATTTATCCTTATCGGTGTTCTTCCGTCGCATGTTTAAAACGCATTTAACATCACGATAAATGGTTCCTTGCCATTTTTGTCATTCTAATTTTCACGGTAGGTTATTGAAAGTATGACGGAAATCGAATTCACGAGATTTAATACAAGTAATTAATATATTTCTCTTCGATTTTGTAGTTAACATAAATTTATCTTCTTCTTTTTTGTTTTTTTAATCCTTTTACCTATCGATCAAAAATTTCTTATATTTATTTTATCTTTTAAATGTGTTTAATATTTCTGTTATTTCTCCGATATAGATGATGTAATAATAGACAGTATCTATTTTTTAGGAACAGTTAATTTGATATTAAAATAATAAAAATATTACCGTATTATTATTATTATTATATTTTTGCATATTTTATTCAAATTAGCTGATAAGAAAATGAAATAAAATAAAAATTTACTTTATAAATTATTCACGTAAGATCTTATTATCTTAATTACGATCTATCATTTCATAATAATTTGAAAAAAGAAGAAAATGATAAAAGTAAATAAATCTTAGAACAATCTCGTTCATAATAAAACAAAACAGTAATTCAATCTAATTGTAAGCACGATTTCCCCATAAGTATATTTTGTAATCCTAATTCTCAATAGATCGTCCGATAAAATCCCTCAAAAAAAAAACAGTAATAATAGAATAAACAAGAACACAAATATTAAATGAGCTGTTTACTACACAAATCAATATTCTCTGACTTTTTAAAAAATCTTAAATTAAAGTGTCAAAGCACTTGGTATTGTCATAACTTTTAATATCATATAATAAATAATATAATTGCCATAAAAAAAGAAAAATTTTTTGTCTACTGAATAATAAATAATTTATTATTCAATTTTGATTAACACCGTACTCTGTTGTAAATCGTTGCAATGATGCAACTCAAATGCACTAACAAGCCATGAATTTGATAACCAAATTATAAAATGAAATTTTAAAGAAACAATACACATTGTTTCATTGAATTTCTCTACTTTATGTTTTATGACGTTAATCAATTTGTGCAGTGAACAGTTTGAATAATGAAAAATATATAAAAAAAGAAATATTAATTCAAAGGGAGAATAACACAATTCACCAAAGGATATTATTACCCTACTTGTCTATCCAAGTCTCAATCATGTTCTAGATCTTGTAGTTCTCGATCTAAAAGTCTCGATGTTAAAATCTCGATCTCGATCTAACGACCGAGATGATCTTTACTGTCAGATAACAGAATCTTGCGAGCACATCGATGAATGAGAGAATCACAACAACAACTACTACTACTTCTTCTTCTTCTTATTCTTATTATACTTCTTGATCTTTCAGATCATCTTCTTATTCTTCGTCTGTTCTTCTTCTTATTCTGTTTCTTCTTCATCTGGTCTTCTCTTCCTATTCGCGGATATTTCTCGCGGCACACGAGCCGAAGGAAACGAGTATACGGTAGGCTCCAGTTAACAAAAAGTCGGAATAACGCGCCAACCTGGCGCTGCGAAACGATCAACAATGGCGATCACGTGTATACCTGGCGCTTCGTTTACACACAACCATACTATTACTAACACATATACATATATAACACATATATATATATACACACATATATCCATATAATACATTAAAAGTATATACACACGTTTTGTCACCAAGTTAGATCGGCTAACGTAAAAGAATATCATGCGTGAGTGCATCCATGCATGCATCCATGCATGCATGCATCCATACATATACGCACGTATATGTGCATGTGTGCTTGTTTCTTCGTAAATACTTAAATACATATATACATATATGTATGTATATATGTATATATGTACTTATATACTTAGATATTTATTTCTTTTCTCTTGGCGAGTAAACGGCGCCGCCACAATTGCAACAGCAGAAGAAGAAGAAGAAGAAGAAGAAGAACAGGACGACGTCGACGAAGTTGTTCTGTCTTCTCGAGCAAGATCCCATAGACGGAACAAACAAGGGCTGCAGTATAGGTGCAAGTAGGTAGGGCACCTCCGAGGGCATGAATGGAAGCTTCCATTCATGTTCCCTTCTGGGTTTCCTCTTCTTCTTCTTCTTCTTCTTCTTCTGCTTCTTCTTCGTCGTCGTGGTCCTCCTCATCGTTGGTTGTGTGTCGTTGTTGTACGCACGACACGCGCTACTTCTTTATCTTTATTTTCCTTTCTTATTTTTGTCTCTCATCGATCCGATCAAATACTATCATCTATCATCTTATTATCTGGTTTTGTAACATAAATCAATACTACGTTATAATATTATGGTATAATTTATTGATCTAGGTTTGCGTCCCGGTCTTATTTGACCCAATTCATTAACAAAACAAAACAAAAATAAATTTGATTGTATCGTAGTTAACAAGGTCTCCAATTTATAAAAAATATTTTTTCTTTTATTAATCATTATAGAAATCTTATATAAAAAATGTAATTTCCATTTAAAATACAAATCTTTCCTCATAGACATCGAACTCGTCATAAGTTATCGAGAACTTTTTAATCATGTGTATATACACGTCAGAGTGAATCGAATAAAAAAGAAGTACATATCCTTTTTTTCTTATCCACACACATTTACAAAGTATATCATAAAAATGTATCGTATAAAACATAAATAACTATGCTTCATTTAACGAGAGATGTCCAAAGTAATTAAATGCAATATTTTCTTTACCAATCAGACAAATATAAAGAAATAAATAAAAATCATTTTTGATTAAATAATAAAAGACCCCCTCTCTTTCTTTCGCATTAAATTCTTGATTTCGTTCGGATATCATGTACTTAGCGTTGTGGTCGTGTATTTAAATAATAATAATAATAATAATAATTACAAGCGCGTGCGAATATTAAAATAAGAGACGTTGAGAAGGAAACATGGCGTTATCCCTTCTATCTGAATAAACCCATGGTGAAGTTCCTCCTCGGAAGGTTGGTTCGATGAATGGACACACCGTGGGATGCTGTGTGTGGCACGTGGGTGAAATTACAGACGATTTACGTTCGATTTCATGGCGGTTCACTGTACTCGATAAGATCGTAAGACGTTTAAAAAGTTGTTAACGGTAGGCATTGAAGTGTAGGTACATCGTGACTTCGATTTCAAGTTTCCAATCCCCTTCGAATCATCATCATCATCATCATCATTTTCTTCTTTTTCATCTTCATCTTCATCTTCTTCTTAATCTTAAAACTCACATAATTTTACTCTCTCTCTTTTTATTTCCTTCTATCTTTCTTTATTTCTTTATTTCTTTTGTAAATGTTAGAAGATTTACGCCTATTCGAGATCCCTTTTAGCAACGTCTCAAAGAGGAGAAAGTAACCGATCGATCGTTAGTTAAACTCAGCAAATTGCTACGATCGACATTTCCCTTAATGATCGAACAAATCCGCTTTCCTGCGATTATGAAAGCCACTACGAGTGCACGATTCCTACGAGATTTCGTGTTTAATTCTATGCTTAATTAAATATTACGTCTCTAAAATATGATTTCAAAATATGGATTAAATCGATTCTATCAACATAGAAGAAATATAAAAAATATGAAATCATAAATTAAACACGATCATTTGTATGTTAAATTTCATCAAATTTCTAAAAGGAATCAAATATTTTTATACTCTTGTTTTATATATTTTAATTAAATATATCATAATGTTTATATTTTTGCCAAAATTGAATAAGCTGAGAAGATTTAAATGTATTTTAATTCGATTAAATTCGAATAATTATACACACCCCTGACGTTTATATTTTTCTTCATATCTTCCACTATTTATTTTTTTTTTTGGTAAATTAGATATATTAAAAAAAAGGAATGTAGAGTATAAATGGTTATATTTAAAATAGGTATACCTAAAGAGATAGAATATAATTAGATCAAAGTGAATGAGTTTTGAGAAAATGAAGAAGAATGACTGGTTTCATTGATAGGAAACAGGGATGGTAAGTTTCTGGTTCGTCTAGTTCTATCTTCTTCTTCTTCTTCTTCGTTGTCTCTTTTCTCTCTCTCTCTCTTTCTATCTTTTTCTATTTCCTTATCTATCTTCATTCATCAAACATATAGCATTCCTTGGTCGTTTAAAACCTGTCGACAAAGACAGACATTATACGAGTTGATGATACGTTTCTAAGAAAATAATAGTCGGGCCTTACTATTAAAACTATTTTATGCGTTTTGCGAATCCCTTTACTCGACTAGGATACCCTAACACGTTCTTAGAAGAGAACTTTACCCGCGTAAACATTCTCTATCGTTCCTTTCAATAGGATTACTTTTTTATCTACCAGTATCGCGATACTTTATTTCCTCTACGATATTTCTTTTTTCTCTTCCCTTTATTTTACTTCAACTACGATCCAATCCTTTCCTATCAAGATTCTTTTCAATCGTTTTTCGAACGATTTTATTACTTTCCTTCGATAATGAATTAAACCTATTGTACATTTTATTTTATTTTTCTATTAACTCGATCATTTGAAAGAAAACTATTAATTGATTATCGATATAAACCAATTGAACGAGTTCTATCCAATAAAAATTAAATACTAAAATGTATCCAATTAATTAATCCTATTTTATTGTACCAAGGATTGAGTGAACGAATTGAGTCGTTGTTGGATTTCATGTGATTCGAATTCACGAAATTAGGTCTTTTCATTTTTCGGGTATAATGGTTTGAAAGATTGCAGCATTTAGTTCTTTCTTTTTAAATCTAATTTAAAAAGTATTAAAATGTGTGTAAATGGGAATAAATAATAACACTTTAGAAGATAATGCATACGTTATTGTAACGTTGTCAAATATTTTCTGAAAAAAAATATACTTGAAATCATAGCAAGACGATTAAAGTAACATAGAAGAAATCAAATAGATCGCATAAGTTGTCCCGAGATAGGCATAGCAAGATGAAATAAGAATATGGTCGTAGTGTCGTCGTTGTTATCCCAAAACTAGAAGTCACTAAGTAACACCAGGTGCACACACGAACGTTATGGTGAAACCTTCTAAATTTGGTAGGTTAAAAAAGTTATCTTCGTTCGTTCGTTTACGCTGGCTAACTCTAAACATACGTCCTCGTCGTATCTTACTGTGTCTTTCTTTCTCTTACACCCATCTCTTCTCTCTTTACCCTCTCGTACATCTTTCATCCTAACAAGGAAGATTGCCCGTATCGAGTTAGGCTTTCTCCCGTCTAAAGCATTTTTGAGTTAAAACTCGTAACCGGGGATTCGTCCCGTCTAAGGAGATCCTCGTTGTTCATGGGAATTAACGATTTTCAAACTTCATTTGGTCAACTTGTATATATATATATATATATACGATATACATTTAAAGTTTCTTAATAAATAGATCGGATCTATTTTCTTTAGTTTCTATTTCCATTTAAGGAATTCCTCAGGGGTTGATGAGGATTCTCCAGAGACCGTAGATAAATGCGTTGTTATCGTATGGTGATTCCCGTCAACCTAATGTCCACTTTTAGAAGTTATACACATACGCATAAATACGTACACATATAGGTATATCTTTATATAGATGTATGCATATACGATACAAATATATCTGGGTTTTGTACTTATACACTACCGGTTAAAAGTTTGTTATCACTTGATTATTGATACATTTAAAAACGATTTATCGTTGTTATAATTAAACTTTAGAATTATGTTTTAAGAAATATCTGTATTTTTTCTTTTTTACATTCGTAATGGTCTCGCATAGTTTTATAAGCCCCCAGTTTATGGCAACTTTCCTACCGTGGTATCTTTGCCAACTTTAACGATGCATGGAAAAAATATTCAAGAAACATATTCGATGAACTAAATTTATCGAAGATGGTTGGAAATATATTTTGGACGCTCTTTTTTTTTCTAACGAAAAGGATAATATTAATAAATAAATAAACATGTTGATTATAAGTTTTTGTACTTTAAAATTCTTGATTTTTGTTTTCTGTCAAATATTCAGTCACTTCCCTTAAATTTACGTAAAGATTTTATACTTTTGACTGATAGTGTATATATGGTATGTACATTTATGCGTGTGTGTGTGTGTTTGTGCAAGTGAGTATGTAAGTAGCAATCAAAGAAAGCTTTCGTGGGACTAATCTATCAGCCTGTGGGCATACCAGCCTCTCGTTTCGTCCATTTTACTACTCAGCTTCGTTGAGACAGCGCGAGGTTTCCTAAAATAAAGCTAAAACAGGTGTGGTCATTTTCGAAATAGAATAGGCAACGTTGGTAGATTGGCTTAGGACAACCAGACGAATTTCATCAGACGGCAATTTCCATGAAAATGTGTTCATCTTACGCAACGATTTATCCTAGTCTTGACAAAATTTCATATTTAAAACTAGTTCTAAAAATTATATTATGAATAATCGACATCACCACAAATCTTGATTTTATACATGAAATAAATTTTCGGATAAATTAACGATATAAGTGGCTTTTTCCTTTTTTTTTTAAATAAAATAAATAATGAAAAAGAATTATTAATGTAATCGATTTGGTTATCGAGGAAGGTAAGAGAACTCGTTAACAATTTTGCTCGTTAGTCATCTTGAAAATGATCGATACGCATTTACATATATAGGGTTGGCAATTTAAATAATGGAAAATATCTGAATATTTTATACATCTTATACAAATATCTTTCACATATATGTTTTTATATTAAAAGTTGAACATTTATATTTTGGTAAACATATTGGCTGTTAATTGAAATAAACTACTACTATTACTACTACTATTACTATTTAATCTAATTTAATTTAATATCGTTATTAAATATATAATAAATTGTACATATATCTCTCATATATCTCTTCTAGAAATAAATACCAATAAAAATTTTAACTGTGCCACACTAAATATAGAAAATTATTATTCGCAAAATAATAAAAACCAACAAATTTGAATATTCCTATTAAAAAGAAACTCAATCCTAATTATAAATAAATTATATACCAAATTCTATATAAATATATAAAAGTACAATAAATAAATTCGTAGTTGTTAAATCGTGCTTGTCAAATAATTAATACGAATTCGGAGAAAGTGAGAACAAAAAAAGTAAAGGAAAGAATTATAATAAATTATTCTTCAATTGGTGAACCTACCAAACAACATACGTTTTCATTCTCTTATTTTCTCGAAGAAACTCTTTGAAGAAATAATAAAAATCGTGCCTTTTAAACGGCTCTTGGTACGAAATCGATCGCGATTATGGCGTTCGAGACTCGATCGGTTTCGTTAGCCCTCCTTTATACATTGTTTGCATTTTACCGTTTGATTAATGGTTTGGCTTTACGCCCAACGCTAATTGCGAGACTCTTTCATGTACACACACAAACACATACACACATACACAAATATATATACATGCATGCACGTATATATATATTTGTACTCGTAATATTTTTATACAACGAAAGCTATTGCTTAAAGATAAAGAAAGATACATATAATGAGATACATACGAAGCTTGTCGAAAGTCGTTTACCATCGTTCATAGTGATCGATGACATTGGCACATATATAATAAGTACACATATACAAATCCTTGTATTGTATGTTCCTCATAACTTTGATATTATTATTCTTTTTTAATCTCCAGTTTCATATTTTTGTTACCGTGCGCATACAAGCTGTCCTGATTTTTCTACATGTTTCCTATCATCATATTAAAAATAAGAAATATAGAATTTAATTAAATAATAATTAAATAATAATCTGTATGGGAATGATCGATAAGATAAAAATTCGAATATTAATATATTCTAAAGATAGATAGATAGAAGATTTTCATTATTTACATATTTATACATATACGTGTGCATAAATTTGAACGACCTAGTTTCAAAGTCTCTTTGAATACTATTAGCATGATCTTGGAAGTATATGCAAGTAAGTAAGTAAGTAAATAAGTGTTTTGTACTATTTCCATCTCAGCTTCTCTATTCTCAATTGTAAAATGTGAAAACAAAAAGGAGGAGGGAGGGAGGGAAGGGGGGACAAAAAGGGGAATCGAGCGACAAATAAATACATAATGCGCGCGAGACCAACGCGTCGTTCGCGTGGGTGCCAGTATTTTCGTTCTAACCTAATTCAGTAGTTCTAGTGTTACATGGTGCTATCCTAAATATAAAATCTAGCGCGCAAGCTTCTCTCTCTCTCTTTCTCTCTCTTTTTTCCTTTCACGTCTCTCTCTCTCTCACTGTCTTTCCTTAATCTTCTTTTAAAGATACATGAATTTCACATTAAATTCACTTATAAAAAATTGTCTTCCATTAGATTAAATTCGATCAAACAAATTGTTTGATCTTTCCGAGATGAAAGAGGCCCCCTCCTCTTCTCCTTCTCAGTCATATATTTGTTTGAATTAATGTATTGGCGATTGAATGGGTTTGATGAAGGTGATCGTTAAATTAAGATTAATATTCTAATCTAAATAAAATTCGATAAAATAAAATGTCTGGTCTTTCTGAGATGAAATGAAGCAGCCATATTTTTGCAGATATGGCAATTGAAAATTATGAAGGTTTGATGAAAACGATTGGTATATTAGATTTTAATCTCTCTTTCTATAAACTAAATCTCAATTATATTTCGATAGAAAATATATTCTAATTTAATCGTAGCAATAAGAACGACCAATGAGAGAGAGAGAGAGAGAGAGAGAGAGAGAGAGAGAGTGGCCATTAAAAGATATCGAGACGGCCATAATTTTTGTTCGAATTAGCGGATATGGCGATTGACGAAGAAGGAGTAAAAGAAGGAAAAGAAGAAGGAGGAGGAGGGTTTGATGGAGGTGACCGGTTACAGGATCGGGTACATTCGTCGATCTTGCACACACTTGGTGTAGTTTTAAAGAAAGAGAGGGAGAATTACGCATACACGCAAAGATACATAGAAAGATATATATAAGCAGATAGACAGAATGAGATAAAGAGACAAAGATAGAGAAGGAGAGAGATAGAGAGAGAGAGAGAGAGAGACAGAGAGACAGAGAAGGGAGGATCAGAAGTGGTGGAGGAGGAGGTCTTGGACAGTAATAGTAGGGTGGGAGAATTTCCACGTTGGGAGAACTGCCAATAGCGAATCGCGATTCTTTGCCTTCTCAAGTTTGCACGTTTCGATTGCCCCCCATGCATCTCTGGAAAGATCGCAAAAGAGAATAATCAAGACTACGCCTGCTCTTACTTTTCTTCCTCTCCCTCACCTTCACCATTACCTCTTTTTACCTCCTCCCTCCATTCCTCTCCATTCCTCCTCCTCCTCCTCCTCTTTTAAATCCTTTCTCCACCTCCTACTTAAAATCACTCCTTTGGCATGACATTTATATTTCTACCATATACTTACCTACTTACTTACTCAGCTGGGAAAAGTTGAACGACTTACTAGCTGCGACTATAATCACAGTTTTAAAACCTAACTCGTCCAATCAAAGTTCCACCGAAGCGTGCCTACCTGCCTGCTGCTTTATCCCATTGCTGTTCTCTTCTATTCAATATAAATGCAATATCATTACGAATTCGCACTTTCAATGAGTATTATACTTCAAGCTAACCACTTTTCCCTGATCCGAAGGGACATATGTTATTACGTCCTATAAATGTCTACATATGTGTATATATTTATATATGTACACTACTAACAGATAAAAGTTTGCAATCGTTTAACAGAGTTTCATAACAATCTAATAAATCGATTAATTTTTCAATGAAGTATCGTTGTTAAATCGAATATCGAACAAGTCGAATTACGTTTTGAGAAATTTCAGCATCTTTTTAATGTTTATAATGATTTAAGTTAGGGATTTTTTAACCATTTTGTAGGCAATGTATGTGTATGCGTTTCGTATTTAATGGATGCTGGAAAAAACGAGATAGCAAAAACTTATGGTAGTTGGTTGAAATATTAGCCTCCTTGGGATCCTGTTGAAATGTTCATGGTAGATTAGATAAATAGATAGATAGATAGATAGATAGATATATGTATTGATTTGTGTCCAGGTGTTTAGTACACTGTACAACACATGTGAGATTATAATAAAAATAGTTATACTCTAGAACACGTGAGTAAATTACTATAAAAAGAATGTCTTATAATTTTATGATAAGAAAAGCAACATTTTCTGTGTGTGTGTGTAGAAATTATGGAACATTATTGGAGATAATAAAGATAAGAAACTCATGCTGGCTTTTTTTAAACAGTGTTTAACATTATGCACATTATCGAAACCAGTGTATTTATTGTTGGGAAAAAAAATGATTTCATGTTGTTGAATTGTTGAAAAGATCGAAGTCATATAGTTTTGTGTTTAATTAGAGTAGTTTATTAGTACATTTTAACTTCCCGGTAATATAATTGAGTCTAATCGCTCAGCGTTTATAAAAATGAAAAAAGAAAACCAATTCGGTAGTGGAATAAAAAGACGTCAACTTCCTGTCAACAGGATTCAATCTGACCACTTAGCATTTATTCTAGAACCCTGTCTAGAATGAAGCAATTTTTATTTTCTAACAGCCTGATTACATAATAGGAAAGAACGAGAAGATATAGAATAGGAAGAAACAACGAAAACCGGAAAGAAAGAAAGAGAGAAAGAGAGAAAGAGATGACGTTTTATTTTTTTTTAAACGTCAGATATAAACGAAAGATCGAACGAGCGAAAGATCTTTCAGACGGGGAACAATTTTGTCACTATGCTTTGCTTTGCTTTTTTTTTTTGGAACGAGTCAACAACATAAACAACGTCATGAACAATATTTCTAGAGTTAAACTGTTTAACATTTCTCCATGTTGGATTGTCGTGAAACGCGCCTACGCGTGAAAACTTCGAGGACTTCGAAGCAAGTTTTTTTTTCAAAAATTGCGTCATTGCTAAATTAAAAATAATTTCAAAGAAACAACAACAACGTGACAGTATCGAATTATATACGTAAATGCGTAAAATTTCGAATAGTGTTTTACTATATATGAAAAGAAAAAGGTAGAGAAACAATTTAACGGTATTGCTAGTGGTGGTGACACCTTCTTCTTCTTCTTCTTCTTCCTCGCTCCTCTTTTCCTTTTCGATTTCTACTTTAAAGCGTGGGCGAACCAATTGGACTAACTGTAAGAGCTGGTGGTCCATACTCGTGAGACTCGTGAGAACGGATTTCTCTTCTCCGAGAGAGTAGTTCCTCCGAAAGCAACTATATAACGATCATCCGGTTGAATCAGCTTATTATTATTATTCTTATTCTTCATTTTTGTATATATACTCGATGATGATTATAATGATGATGATTTCTAACAAGTGACGGCACCACCTGGGACATCATCATAATTTTGTGAAAGTTTCTTTTAACACTTGCTCGTTTATTTACCCCATTCTAAATTTAGTTCAGTCATATGTTGTTGTTCATCGTGATTTATGAACATTACTTATATACTGATAGGTTTATAAATGAATAGAAGATATATGAATAATCTTATAAAAATAATTTACAATGAATTTATTAAGAAATCAATCAAAATATTTTATAATTTTCTACTCAACGATATTATTGATCTGTTGGTTAAATTATTGGATTTAGTTAACCCAAATTTGTCTATCGATCCACTTAAATTAAATATGCGGGTATTTTGATGGAAAAATTTAAATTCAATAAAATAAAAAAAAGTGATAGGATAAAATTGATCGAGTTATTTTCATCATGAAGAAAACATTAGTCGTTAAGAGAAGTTTCTTTGGTTTTTGAATCAGGTACGAACTCGTTTCTTCGACTAACCGGTTAAAGTATATGTCGCATATATGTCCTATGGCTAACTAATCCCCCTACCATCCCTCCTACCCTATGACCAAAATCATCACCCACGTATAATTTCGATTCTCCTTATATACATCGGTCGTACGATTTTAATCATTGATTATTGAAAAGAAATCATTTATATGAATACAAGTAATTTAATATCTTGAAAAAAATAATAATCCTTGCTTTTGGTTCAATTATTCTATTTGAAATGAATTATTTTCTGTTTGATTTATTTTCCATGTTGAATATTTATATCTCGAAACGATCGTCGATAACTTCTAACCAGTTTCCAATGATTTGAATTAGAGGTGACGCAACAACCCTGAATTAACATCATCCCCAAAGTGTGAGAAAAGTTGTCAATACGTATGTTAAAATGCACTACATACGTGATCATGCATGCGTGAAACACGTTCTCACAACACGTGCATTATTTAACGGGTGCAATGAGCGGACTCGTGTGAACGAGCGCCAAGAAATGCTTGTACGCATTAGATATAGACACTTAACTTATTTAATAAATTATTGCTAATGTATAGATTTCGTTAAAAACACATGTATTCTGATGTTAAATAGAAAATGTTAAGATTTATTATGTCTTACTTTTTATATACATGTAATCAGTTCAATAACTTTGATATTATCTTTTTATATTTATAATTTACCCAAACTAACTTTAAAAATAAATTAATTATTTTGTACTTAAAGTAGGAATTGAATTGTTCGTTCAATAAAATGTGTATGTTTTCAATAATTTATATAACAAATTTCAAAAGAAAGTGTATTAAATATTTTTCTATTAACTCTACTTGGTTATTAGAATAAATTAAACGAAAAGGGTTAATATTGAATGAATTATTGAATTAAAATTAATTAAAAAAAAAATGTTTGATTTTTCCATTGAATTGTGACTAAAAATTAGTTCACCAATTTATAATAATATCGATTTGTTGATATTATAAAAGAAGAGTAGCAGAAAAGTAGTTCGAAAGCTGTTGAGGAAAACTTGTAACGAGTATAGTCGCGAAAAGGTATGGCCGCTACGGGACAGGATCTGTAATCGCCGTTACGTCGTTTTCGCATAAGATAAAAGATCATACGGTGGTGTGCCCAGTGCCACAGAACGTCGAGTGGAAAGTAGCTGTTGACATATCGCTGCCAGGTATTGGGACACGTAGCTCGCAAGTGGGCGGGGTAGGTTAACCTATACGGGAATATAATGTACGCCTCCACGAGCACACCATTCGCAGATCGCACAAAGGTGAAACGCCGTTTTATTCTATACGATATCTGTGTGTATACAACTCTCCATCATAGTCATCATCCTTTACGGATAATAACCAAAAGAACAATTTCATTCCAAATGGTTATTTTCCTTTTAAATTCTCACCTTGACAAATTCTTTTCAATTAATTGTATGATATATATTATTTTTAAAAATCTATTTCTTTAATTACTATTTGTAATACCTGTTATTATTGTTTAACGATAATTATCCTTCTTTTTTTTTTTTTAACTAAATTTTTAAACACTGCAAGACAGAAGAACCCAGTTTAAATAACGATTAAGCAATATACCTAACAAATATTCTCAATCATTCTTTTCAATGATTAATTTTAACTTAATTTAATTCTAAATTATAATTTAACTAAATTTGATTTAGAAATATATCAATTAAAAATCTGTTTAAACGAAAAACAAAAATATATATATATATATATATATATATATAAAACAGGATACGCTTAAAACACCTACAATCATACGACAAACAGGAATATAGGTAAGAATATACTAAAAGCACGTGGTGTGTAGGTTTTAACGAGCGGTAGATACTTATAAGGTGTAATTTAACACTGTTGGAGTTTGACTCCGGTCTTGGTAGGAAGGTCGCTCGCTGTTGACTTATTGTGCATCGGAAATTAAAGAATTCTCACTTGGCTTTGCTAGGGAATGCGAGACGTGTGCTGTTGTAGCGTAGGAGAGAAAAACGAAACGTTAGAATGAGAAGACGTAGAGAAAGAAGAAAATAAAGAGAAAGAGGTGGAGAAGGAGAAGGAGAATGGAGTAAGAATACGAATACACACACACACATATACACACATACATATAAATATACACATAAGAAGAAGAAGAAGAAGAAGAAGAAGAAGAAGAAGAAGAAGAAGCAGAAGTGGCTTGTGCTTGTCTCGATTTCTCTCTCGTTGGTGGTTCGCGGGGTTAAATATACCCTCGGTACTCGGATCATAGAGAACAGCAAATCGAAGGATGAAGCAAGATGAAAGACAGAAAGAGAAATGAGAGAAAGAATGATAGAGAGAGAGAGAGAATATCAAAGTTAAAGAAAGACGAACGGATGTGATCTTCTGAGTGTAAGAGAGAAATAGAAATATCGAAGGAACGCGTACACGTGAGAAAGAGAGCAACAGAGAAAGAGAGAAAGAGAGAAAGAAAAAGAGAGAGAGAGAGAGAAGGGAGAAGTCTGCTACAGAGTACGTCTGTGGCCACTGAGCACAGCCCGATATGGAGCAATCTCAGATTTCCATCCGCCCAAATCGAGAATATACGCCCGCGCCTCCGCACTCGGCGTCGTCGGCCGTCGCGACGGAGATGGAAACGCTTCTCGGGGTTGCTGCTTGGCCCGTCGTATTAGTAACAGTGCCAAAAGTATCTCAAAACGGTCCATGCTTCTTCCTTCCATCACACGTTCTCCTTCTTATCTCTCTCCCCCTCTCTCTCTTTCTTTCATTCTATTTCTCTCTTCCTACTTCTTGCCTATCTCTTGACCATCTAATTCATCTTAATCACTTTGATCATCATCATTATCATCATCATCATCATCTTCTTCTTCTGTTTCTTCTTCTCCTTCATTTTCTCCTTCTTCTACTCATCTCCCCCACAAAGAGTCAACCTAAGCAAGTAAGACACGTGCTTGGCGTTCTCGTATCACCTTTCTTCTTCCTTCCCTCATCCCTGATCCACCCGACTCCTCATTTCAAAGGTGGGGGATCGTCATCCCTACAGAGGGTCTCTCAGTCTTCCTCTTTCTTTGTACATCGATGAACTCCACGCGAATACGGTCCCGTTATTTCTTTATCTCTTTATTTGCTGGATTATCTAACAACAAGTGGTCTCAAAACAATCCAAGTGATATCATCGTCATCTGTGACACCGGTGTTTTAATTATTAATCTTTACTAGTTTCGATTGAAAATATTTTTAAAAAAGAGGAGGATAATTGTTCCTATTTTGGTTATTGTTATTGTTATTGTTGTTGTTGTTGTTGTAAATTTTTCTTTTTAATTTATATTTGGTCCTGTTTTGAAGGACCTAGATTATATTAATCGAGACAAGTGTTCGTAACAAAGACGATACGTTCATGTTGCCAGAAAGCAATTTTCCCGTAACAGGTAAATCAATTGATTTCTTATTGTGTGAGTGTATTTATATATGTGTGTGTGTGTGTTTCTCTCTCTGTCATTGTTATTATTTAATTATTCTAGATTCTACGAATTTGATTAACCAAGAACAACGTTCACGTTTCAATGAGTTCGTAACCACGTGGTTAATTTAGTTCTCGTGAATTAAATGCCGTCTACTTTGTAGATATAATCGTATTATCTTGATAATGATCAAAACGAATATAAACATATCCTTATCGTAGATTAAAATGATTAATTACAAATATTAATAAATAATAATAATAATAATAATAATAATAATCTAATGAATTATGATTTAACATTTCGATCAATAAAATCGTTTTTAATTCCAATATTAAAATTATTTTTATTCTATAAGTCACGTTTTAATTGAATTTTTATGATAAATAAAATGAGATTCGTGCAGTATGTTTCTCTTTCCTTTTTTTTTTCATATTTTTTTTCGTTGTCTTTCCTTTTTACATTTAATTCTGTCATTTCCACTATTGGGAGAAAGCTCAAAATTCTTGCTTCAATCATTAAACACTTCCTGTAGATTTTGTTGTTGTCAAGAATCTCTCGTCACCTTGACATATTTTTGAGTATTGCAGCTGACTTTCCGTTTTTAACCTAGTTGTCCTCCTGCCAATTGTATAAGAGAGAGAAAGAGAAAGAGAAAGATAGAAACGCATGCATCGTACGGTTCGTATACTTTAACGAAACGTTTAAGTATCGTCCACTTGTTGCCCATAAATATCTATCAACGAGCTTAATACGTTCTCTTGGAGTATCGATTTCACGATTTCGATATTCGAGTGATATTCTTTAACTCTCCGTCAAAATAAAAAAAAAAGAAAATAATTGAAAAAATATTTCAGTCTTTCTATCTTTCTTACCCTTTGCTCCCCGTTCATTCTTATATTTGATTTACGAATCTTTTACGTTATTATTTTAAGTGCTTTGTATTCTCGTCGTAAATTATTACGTTCCCGTTTTTCTTTTCAAAGAAATAAGAAATAAGAATGAAAGAAAATAAAAGAGAAGAGATGAGAAGAGATGAGAAGAGTATTATTCGACGTAGCTGACTCGTAAAGATACTACCAGGAGAGTTGTGCTCGAGCAAGTCCGTCATACATAATCCCAAATATGGAGTGAGAAATTTGAGAGAGAACCGAAAATAGTGGCGCTACGCCAGCCGCCCTCTAAAAAATAGCCAAAAAATAAATTGTAGTTACGCGCCCGCCTGCATCATTCTATAAGCGAGCTTCAATGAATCGGGTGTGCTTTTTGCCTTTTCATGTGTATGTGTGTACATGTGTATGTGTGTACATGTGTGGGTCTCTTTCTATCTTTCAATATCTCTCTCTCTCTTTCTCTCTTTTTCTATCTTTCTTTATCTCATATTAACTTCACTATATATTAACACTTAATATACTTTCTAACGGGTTATACTTAATTGTAAGTAAAGGTTACTATGATAAGCAAATATTCATGATTCACATAATCGCGTTTTATTTAAATTTATTTTTCTATTTTATAATATGTATATGTATAAATAAAATAAAATATTGTAAAAATATATAATATAGGAATATGAATTTTGAGAGATTCAATTTACGATCAGCATTATTTTAATCTTAATTTTATTTGATTTTCTTGTTTCTTTTTTTTTATATTAAACCTTTCACTGGCGAAACATCAACGGTGTTTCTTCTCGATTAAAAACGGAATATCGATTTACAAGTATATCTGGCGTGCAACCATGCGTATACGAACGCGTTTTGATCATATGCATAACAACTCTACACATTCTCAACCTCAGCATAGTTTCTCTCTTTAATACTCTCTTTCCTTCTCTCTTTCTTTCGTTTTCTTCATCTTATAATTCACCATAAGAAAATATCGAAATTGGCTCTTAACATCCTTTTACATCCCATTCGTGCTCCCATTTTTCGATTACATGCAACCGTGCGTGTTAACCTGGCCATCTTTCTTTTTATCTCCAAATTCCCGAATAAACCAACCAACCAACCAACCCCCTACTCTCTTTCTCTCTCTCTCTCTCTCTTTCCATTTTATCTGATGTTCAACAGGGAACAACGAGTTACGGATTTACAAAAAGACACACTGTTTTTCAATCACGTAACAAACACGATGCAAGTTTAGTCTTAACGAATTGCATTAAATTGTCAAAATTATTTCTCCAAGTTTTTCTATAACAAAAGTATACAATTTTTTGGTTGATTGAAATTATTGACCTTGAAGATATAGAAAACAAAAAAATCATTTATTACAAATACTAGCATTTGAAACATTCTAGATATTTGAGAATGTGCAAGAAGAAAGACTTCGGTAATGGTGTTGGTAGCAATAACAGTAAGAACAGCAGCAAAGTAAGGTGCTGCTGGCTGTAAGAAATGAAACCCGATCGAGTAAAGCCAAGTACGGTCGAAGAATTGCGGGTGTTAGGTGGGCTGTACGTGTGTCCAGTTCTATTTCCGTACCTGAATATTTTTATCCGGTGCGGTGCTGTAAAGTTAGTATTATACATACTGCTTCTTCTCTTCTTCTCTTCTTCTCTTCTTCTTCTTCTTCTTCTTCTTCTTCTTCTTCCTTCTTATCCTCCTCCTTCTCTACTTCTTCCCCTCTCTACTTCTTCCCCTCCCTCCTTCATTCTCCTCTTCTTCATCTTCTTCTTCTTCTCCCTTCTACGTCTTTTTCTTTTTTTTTTTTGTATATTTTTCTTTTATATATATTTTTATTTTTTATTTTTTTACTTTGTCTCCGTCTTTTCAAACCTATCTCTCCTTCGAGTCAAGTTTCTTCAACGAATCTTGGAAATATTCCTGGGCACTCTATCTTATGAGAAAACTCTTGTATAAAACCCCTTTCGGTTTAAAAGTACCACCGCGAAATATGCGGTGTATTGTAAGAGATAAACGATAAGAATACAACCTCCGATCGTTTTCAAACCAGGATCAATGTTGTATCCTTTATCTTTCCATGGATTTTACTAGAAACAAGATTTTAGCGAGAACGAACGTCTTTGATAACGAACTAAATATACTCAAAGTGGTTCTACCAGGTATCTCTGTGTTTCATGTTTTAAAAAAGTAATATACAAAAAAATAAACACGAAGATAAAACTTATTTTATATTAGCGAATTATTATTATATTTATTCACCCTCGTACATTTATATATAAATTTGTAAAAAAAAAAGCAAAAAAAAAATTTCCTAAATAAGTAGCCTATATTATCTAAAAATGGTAACAACAATAAAAACTTCGATAAACCAACCACAAGCAAGTCATGGATCATAAACGATGACTTCGTTTCTCTATTATATGATTCCGAAAAACCTTGGACGCGTCCGCAAAACCCACACGCGTGGCATCGATGGTGTAACACTTACATATATACAAACAAAACATAGACATTGGATGAAAACGTGTAAACGCAGTATATAAACCTACATAAATGCATTTATAAATCAGAATTAGGATCTGCATGTGGGCATTTGTTCGGTTTTATTCCATTTCTCACGCCCGTCGGTTTACACCAAGCGCCGAGAGATTCTTTTATCGTCACATTTATAAATCGTTAATACGTATACGAATGATTGTATGAATGTGTGTATTAGGTGCATGAGTATTCATTAATAAAACTTTTTTTTTTTTTTTTATATTCATATTACTAGATACCTATTTCAGACAAAGTGGTAATAATAGTTAACCGATTGTAGAATCCCACGTATGACCTTTTCGTATTATGAATCCCCGAGTATGATAATCAGATGAGAATCAATGTAAAACATGATTATTTATATTTATTCATTTTTATTAATAAATGATGGAACAAGTTTATAGTCGATAGTCTGACCTAGCATTTTGTTTCTTTATTTTTCTTTTCCTTCTGTTTGATATAGGGGGCACTATGCAAACCGAGGAAGTCGTGCCACGTGCACAATCAACTGGCATAGACTTGGACCTAACGGATAACAGCAGTTTGCAGAATCACCTGCATCATCATCATCATCATCATAATCATCATCATCATTCAACGCAAATCAAGTGCCCATTGGCGCCTTTAGCACATATGGCAGTTAAACAAGAACCCCAGGAGGAGGAGGAACGTAGTCGTGACACCAGCACACTTAGGTGAGTACGCTAGGTTTAAGTGAAGTTAATCGTTGAAATCAATATTTTCATTGATCATCTTTATCATTAAAAATGTTTTGTTCAAATGATTTGTTTTCTAGTCCTCAAACGGATACGAGTTCGGTGCAAGTGTCGTTGGATGGTAAACATGTAAACGATCAACAATCTGTTCATCATCGTCAACTTCAAACGTTAGAAGAAACCCCTGGTCAAACTTGTGCTTCCGATCAGAGTAACAGGAGTAGGAGCAGGTAATTTTTGTTTTTATCTGAGCTTGGGAATTTACATTAATTTCAGTAGGGAGCAATCAATAGTGATATTCATCTTGACCGGGTATAGCTTGCTTGATTGTTGTTGGACTGTCTTTCTAACTTCTCTTAGCTTGTTTCTATCGAAATAATCTTGAAGGGAACTCGCGTACGCAGTATCACGTTACTAACGATGTCCACGACATAAAGCTTGCGCCACTTGCAGAGAGCAGGTACTTAAGATAGCTAGTAAGAAGGATAAGCGCCGGGTAAACTGGTTCGTTCTCTCGTCGAACGATGTACTTCGACGAGAGAGCAGTCGATGCCGAGACTGTTGGATGGAAAAAAGAAGTTCCTCTGCGTCGCTGAAATACCACCAGTCGATTACCGTTACTGAATTTCATTATATACATATACACGACACTTATACACAGAGAAACATACATACACATACTGTATTATATCGGGCAAAACGACGATATATAAGCGATCGCAAGGCACGGAACAACTCTAGGAAGGTAAAAATGTCAAGATATGCCCTCTGCATACGATCGAAGGTGTCTTACAGTGCGGTGTATTAGATTGCCGTAGAGAGGTGTGGTTCGGAATGCAGTTATCGACAACGGACGAGGTTAATGAAGGAACGATGTTGCCTTTGTAGTTATTCATGCGAGCCTATATTTTTCTTTTCTTATAACTCTACTCAATTATCGAATAATACAGATACTTTTTATTCCCCCCCTTTTTTTTTGTTTTTAACCTGCGACATAGACGACAATAAATACAGAGTAGTAAGAATAAATGTTTCAATTAGAAATCTCTCGAACGAGAAATATTTGGATATTTTTTGTTGCAGTCGTGGCAGAAGAAAATCACGATGGAAATTAAAGTTTCATCATCAAGCTTTACCCCCAGAATATCTCGACCATTACGAGGCATCTCTCGCACAAGAGGCCTTAAATTCATCCTCACCTACTCACACCAGCGAACAAACAGCACCAAGTCCAGCACCTACCAGTGCTAATTCAACGCCTAGTCCAATTGCCGACGTTCACGGTTGGTTGCAACGCATTGCTGCTATGCAACAAGAACTTTGTCCCCAAACTATGCCCCAACAATGTACGAACTTTAATTCCGGTCAAACATCGGCTGCATCGAGACGATCAGTGATTACATCTACTTCGTCCCACGCCTACACTGTGCCTCCTCATCATCATCATCACCATCATCATCATCATAATAATCATAATCATAATCACGGACATGTTCAACAATCCTCTCAGCAAACATCAACCACTAGACCACCTATGAAATATTCCGATCTACCATACATGGGTGAAATCACGTTGGACAATAACAAACCTCGGAGAGGACGTAAACCCAAAAAAGCGGACATTTGTCATTTGATTTATAAGAATTATGGGACGATATTACCTGGTACACCTGGTCATGAAGAAAAAAGACTCTCTCCTCAAGAGAAACCTGATTGTCGGGATCAGTTACCACCTCAGATACCCTTCCAACGTACTGATGTTCAGAATAGGATCAGTAGTCTTTTAGAAAAACGTCTTACCCAAGAGACTAGGCGGAATTTCGTCTTGACGGATACTACCAACGAACAAGACGAACCATTAAATCTCTGCATCAGAGATCTCAATCAGTTGAAGATCAGACTGCTTCGGAAACATGGAAACGTTTACGAGTCTGGACAAGTTAAAAGCGAAGCCTCGAGTGATGGGGAAGATGTCGAGTGTTTGGGCACGACGTTTACAAATCCTGCAAATCGATTAACAGATTCAACGAATAACGTAAGCAACAATAATAATAACAACGTTAATAACGGATCGGACGGTTCTACGGATCCAATGGTTACACCAAATCCAGGATTCGTGTATTTCCCGAACGCTGGTGTCTTCATTCATCCCATGGCCTTGCAATCACAGTTACTGTATTATCAAAAGATGACACAGAATGACAAGTGTTTCCCACGTGGCACGGAATATTCTCAGAAAGAACAGAAAATAGTCCCCAAGTCGATTTACTCGATGATGGATACGAAAAGTTCGAGTTCAGTGTCACCAACAACACCGACACCACCTCAACCCCCAATAGTTCAAGTTCCAGCACCGTTATCACCCAGACCTAAGAGGAATGCATCTGTTGCTCAACACCAAGGACAACCAACGAAACGGAAACGTTCAGCCATCTTTATTCCGCCTATGCCTTCAGAGAACAACAACAACCCTGCCACCGAGGTGAGCATATGCAAGTTCAAATTCACCGGTGGTGCCAAACCGAGTTTGCAAGAGAAGAAAAGTCTCTCAGTGGATTCCGGCGGTAACTTCAGATACTACAGTGGTACAGGTGACAAAAGTATGCGAGGTTACGAGTTTTTTCCACGTGAAGCACTTCAACAACAAGCCGGTCAATCTGGATCATCAGCAGGAGCATTTTTAAATGCATCTGGCGAGAGGGTCCAACCTCCGGTAGTTTGTCAACGTTCAAACAGCCAAGAAGATGGTAGACGTAAACGAAAAACTAGGAAATCTCTTCAAAGGGAAAAAACTCGAACAAACTTTTAAAGAAAAAGGTTTCCTCATTCAGACCCAACAATTGGAATCCGCGGAAGGTGCTACTTATTGTAAATTTCGTCAATTGAGAAAATTCACGAGATATTTGTTTCGAAGTTGGAAGGATTATCTCCCGGGTAATGTGCGCGATTTATCCAATAACGGGGAGGGTGAAATGGTTGAGGGTGACGTGGAATGTGATGCAACTGGGATCGCACCATCACCCATTTCTCATCCTAATCTCGACGGGTCGCCAACATTCGTCGAAGATCATCGAACTCTTCCACTCACGTGAACACTATGAACCTAAAAGTTATGCGTGTGCGTGTACGTGTGTGCGTGTGTGCGTGAGCGTGTGTTGTCCTTCGAATTCTCGGCCACTGGAAATGATGAAATTTATTTTCTTTTTAAACGAGGGATGTGGAATGAGAGGAGGATGGGATGAGAGGGTGTATACTTGGGCTATGAAAATATGCACCAGTGGAATTATATGATGCCGATAAGTCATAAACGTTTTATCTATTTCTATTTTTTTTTTATCCTTACTTTTATCTGTCTTTCTTTCTTTTCATTTACACGCTGTTGTGCAATTCGTGAACGCGACACGTGGAATTTTTGATAACACGAGAAATAATTTAATCACCCATCCACCGCTCGTTATCGCGTTAGATTTTTTTCGCCATAATTTGTAGGATAATTAATTGGTTGACAGGGTTTGTGAGTGGATGGGTGCGGAATTAAAAGGGTGACTTTTAAAATTAGATAAACGCCTTCTATGATCTGTGATGCGTAATTAAAAAAAAAGTGAATTTAAAAAATGTTCTTTGCGTAATGTAAATAATATTGAATTGTTTATTATATTATAATATTTTTGAAGGAAAAAAAAAGTTAACTATTTTTTGGTAATATTTGTAAAATGTATAATCGATGGTTAATTCATTTGATTTTTAATGATTTACGTTATGAAAAGTTTGTACATATACTCGAGAGTTTTTTTTATTTTCTTTTTTAGATTTTCATTCTTACGTATTTTCCTTCTATCGATAAATTCCCCCCTCGATGTAAAGTCGATCGCAGCTTTTGTGCCAAAGATGGGAGACTGGAATGTACGTGTGTACACACACACACACATATAAATAAATAAATAAATAAATAAATAAATAAA